>CAUYQV010119484.1:0-41935 GCA_963574575.1 Galagoides demidoff | reverse complement strand
TCAGTACTAAATTAGAACTATCGGCTCGGCACCTGTGGCTCACTCGGCTAAGGCGCCAGCCACGTACACCTAAGGTGGTGGGTTCGAATCCCCAGCCTGGACCCGCCAAACAACAATGATGGCTGCAACCAAAAAATGGCCGGCATTGTGGCGGGCGCCTGTGGTCCCAGCTACTTGGGAGGCGGAGGCAGGAGACTCACTTGAGCCCAGGAGTTGGAGGTTGCTATGAGCTATGATGCCATGGCACTCTACCCAGGGGGATAGTTTGAGGCTCCATCTCAAAAAATAAAAATAAAAAAAAAGATAAATTAGAACTATCCATCAACACTTAGGTCCACATATAGAAGTAAAACTCAACGAAAATTAAGCAGGTGGCAGTGGAGAAAAGGAAATGGGTAAGTTCATACCTAGTGGGTACAATGCACACTATGTAGATAAAGGCACACTTTGTCTTAGTCTGTAAAAAAGCAAAGTATGTAACCAAAATGTGTATACCCTCATAATATTCTGAAATAAACACCTCACTCCCCAAAATCCAAAAGTAGTGAAAAAAACCTGACCTCAGCCAGGTCATCTAGATCACTATCAGTTGTGATAAGTCATGTTGATAATATGTACCCCTGATGTGATGTGATGGATATGGCACTTTACCTCTGTAGTCTCTACTGTAAAATCCTTATCCCCTTATTCTATCGATAGCAGAAACATCAGACAAAATACCTGACTGGTACTGTCATAACTGTCAAGACCATCAAAAACAAAGTAAATTTGAGGAGCCAAGAGGAACATAACAACCCAGTATAATGTGTCCTGAAGGGAACCCTAGAATAGAAACAAGACATTTGGTAAAAACTAAAGAATATGCCCCCAGACTAGGTTATGTGATTGCCATAACTTAACCACTTTTTATATCTTTTTAAAGTGATCTTTAAAAAACTTGTTTATAGTAATATCCAACCTTTACAAATAACCAGGTCTGCCCCCTAGGAATTTTTATTAAATTGATATTAAAATTTTACTCCCTTTTTCATTATTCTGTCAGGTGATCTTCTTAAGCACTTCATATATACCATTGATTGAGATTGTTTCAGGGTAAAATGTCTTCCCAAATACTACTTGGTTGTTGAAATAAAGAAATTAAGAGAGCGTCCATAATTTAAGAAACTTCATAAAGAGTTATAAGATGACTCCCTCTTTTCTGAAGAATTTTGATTGTCTCCTCTTACGTATGGAAATAAAGATAGGCAATTGTAAATAATGAGAGAGGTCTTAAATTTAATAAATAGAAATTAAGCTTAATACAATGAATTGTTAGCAGTAGGCGTTTTTAAACTTAACGTCCATCACCTGAAGTGCTTGTTTTAAAACACAGACTGCTTTGCCCACCTGAGTTCCTGATTCAGTGGGTCAGGCTGAGGCCTGAGAATCTGCATTTGAGATAAGTACCAGATGCTGCTCATGTTATAGTAAGGCTCTACACTTTGAGGAACACTGCTCTACAAAGAGTAGTTAAAATTGCATAGAACAATTTTTTATCTCTTTTTATTTCATAGTTATCCTGACTTTATTGTGTAAACAAAGTGTTAATAATTTCAGAAGGAAAAGTATCTGAAACTTCAAAGTATCTGAAACTTTGTATCTGTTACATCAAAAAAAAATTTTTTTTAATGACAATTAGGTTTCCTAAACAGCAAAAGGAAAGCAGTCAATATATTCATTCATGAAAGTGGCTATAAACCTTCTGGATACTACCTCAAATTATTTTATAAAGTTACTAATCTAAAAATGATTATAAAATTCAAGTATTTGTGTTCACTATTTAATATTTTCATTAAAAAAGGTTATTTTCCTTATCAAATAAAAATTTAGAAATAGTACCTTGCTTTTAGAAAGAAAATGTATTATGGTATTTAGGAACTAAATCCATCTAAATAGGTGGATTATAATAAAAGCAGTTCTCTAAAATAAATGAATAATCAGCCCTACCAAGAAGGGACATTTTAAGATGAGCACATATTAGCAAATGATTTGACTTTATTATAAAACGATAGATAACATTGATATTAATTGGCAGTATAATTAGTGATATTAGCACCTATCAAAAACTCATATGAGAAATAAACATTAATTGTATTTACCTAAGAAATAGGTAAAATTTTTATGTGTGACATTCTTTATACAGTTGTCCTGTATCCCTGGCTTCTCCATCTATGGATTAAACCAATTGCAGATTGAAAATATTTGAAAAAAGTTGCATTAGTAGTAAACAAGTACAGACTTCTTTTCTTCTTGTCATTGTTGCCAGACAATACAGTGTAACAACTACAAAGCATTTCTGTATTAGGTATTATAAGAAATCTTGAGATGTTATATGGGAGGATGTACTTAGGTTATATGCAAATAACTGCACTATTTTATGTCAAGTCTTTGAACATTCTCTGATTATGTTATCTTCAATAGTTACCTTCCACGGTTGCCAAGGGACAACAGTAATTGTATTGAAGCTTTGGTTGGAATCGAATAGTTTTAAGACAACTAAAACCTTAACATTCTGCTTATGTTTCAACAAGAAGTGGCCAAATATTTCAAGGGTCATGCATGTGTTTTTGTGGTGATACCTCTTTTGGAAACTTAATCCTGAGTACAAGTACAAAACTCTCCCCCTCCCCTGAATTCTTTTAATACAGCAAAAAATGAGAAACAACCTAAATATCTACACTAGGGGAAAAGGCAATTAAATTACAGCATAACTACTGAATGAAAACTTTGATCATTTAAAATGTTCATTATGAAGATTAAATAAAGCCATGGGGAAATTCTTAAAATAAATTTTAAAAATTCTTAAAATACAGTGAAAACAGGCTATAAAATTATCATATATGTTAAAATATGTATGCACATGGGGAAAGGTAGAAAGGAAAATTCAAAAGTAAAAGTAGTAATTTTGTTAGTGATTTAATGATTTTTTCCTTACATCTCAATGATACTCTATTTGTTGTATGTGTGGTTTTATAATGAACTGGGCCATCTCAAGTCCTGTTTGGGAAACTACAGTAATTCTTGACTGGTATTAGATCTGCCCTGTAGAATACTTCTGTCAGGTGTCATAACTTTTGGAAATGAGATAGACCAGAAAATTCTGTTGTCCTCTCCCATATAGCTAACTGAAATTCCACTGTTGATTTAAAAAATTTCTCCTGCTTATTAATTGTTATTTTGAGATTGTGAGAATACATGATTACTTTGTGGGACATGTATCAGAGTTTTATATACCAAAGTGGTTTTTGGTTTTTTTTTTTTTTTAAATTCTTGGAAATTCCCTTCACAATGAGTTTATACTAAAAGCTATGCAAAATGGTTTGATGGAAGACTAAGATAATTTTTTTGTTGTTTTAATTTTTATTTTGTAGGAAAGAGCTGATCCTCTCTGGCACTTTAAATCCAATTAAAGATTTACATCTGGGAAAATTGGCCTTAACTAAGTTTCCAAAGAGTCCAGAAACATGGATTCACAGGTATGATTAATTTTATAGCATAGTATTCTTAACTTAGAATTCAGAATGGCTAGAGAAGGAAGCAGCATTTGAGGTAGGCTTGCATATTGGTTTAGAGCATGAATTCTAAAGTAACATTATGTTTAAATTCAGGGGCTAGATCACTTAAGTGTTAATGGGAAATTATTTAACCTCTCTAAGATTCAATTTTCTTATTTGTAAAATGAGAATAATAATTACACCATTCTCGTAGCGTTAATGGTTACGTTTACTTGGAATAATGCATGTGACCACTACCATAGTGCCTAGCCCTATTAAATAGTAAATATTTACTCTGATGCAATTGTGGAGATTGCATGTAGGTACTCAATGTGGATTTTTAAATGCACTCTGTTGTGTTCCTGGTAAAGAGGGTGGTGATGATACTTGTGGTTATTAAAATTAACTTACAGAGGAAGCTAAGGGCAGCTGAGATGAGTGATATGTTGGCTGAGCTAAGGTTGCTAAAACCATAAATGCAAAGAACATTTTTAGATTAAAATGCCCATGCAGATAGCCAGAATACACATTAGGATTCTCAGAATCTTGGCTATCTGGAATCATCTTCCTCTTAGGCCCCATGTAACTACTCTTATTTGACTAAAATAAGGTGGTGTGGGGTTGTTGGTCAGCATCAGTGGAGAAGTTACTCTGAAGAAGTCTGTTCTCAGTTTATTAGGCCACTTTTAACTTTTCTTAAATCCTGGGCATTTTTAGGATCTTATATTTGTTCAAGAGTCTCAGCTAACATTTCAGGTCTGTCAGCTCCTTACAAACCATGTAGTCACTTATATTTTCTTCCATATTATAAATTGGCCTAGTAGACCTCAAAGGTGGTTTTATGAATAGGAATTTAGAAAGGGGTAATGTCAGGGGAAAGAATTATTAAATATCCATCCATCAGTTTATTGACTTATCTATTTTATAAAGTGATATTTTGTTAAATAAAAAATTTAATTAATATAAAATTAATAAATTTTTCTTACTGAACTTCTTAGAACTTTTGATTAGAAATTTTTAATCTGAAAGAGTGCTTTTATGTAAGGAAAATATTTGTATAAATTAAAGACATTAAATTTAGAAATACTTTCTTAGTGCTTTTTATTTAAATGTATACTAATGCAAATCTTAAATAGACCAGAGGAAAATCTGTGGATAAGGGCATTTTGAAACTCTTTAATGATTTAACTAATTGTATTCTATTTCTTTTCTTCCAGATTTTATGGTATAATAGAGAAATTTGCTTTAAAAGCTGTTAAATTGCATCTTCTTGTTTGCAAACAAATGTACATAGAGTATGGCATGCGCATATAATTAAAGATGTGAACTTTGACTCCTCTGATACAAAGTGCCAAAAAATTTGTGTACATTTTAAGAAAGGAAAACACTGTATTAAAATTGTAATACTCAGGTCGGTTCCTGTAGCCCAGTGGTTATGGCACCAGCCACACGCACCAGGGCTGGTGGGTTCCAACCCGGTCCGGGCCTGCTAAACAACAGTGACAACAACAACAACAAAAATGTAGCCCCGTGTTGTGGTGGGCGCCTATAGTCCCAGCTACTTGGGAGACCAAGTCAAGAGAATTTGCTTAACCCCAAGAGTTTGAGGTTGCTGTGAGCTGTGAAGCCACAGTACTCTACCAAGAGCAACACAGGGATACTCTGTCTCAAAAAAAAAAAAAAAAATTGTAATACTCAAGTCACATTAGATTTGTGCAATTATAAGAGATGCTTGATGTGACTTGTATTTTGTAACCAGTATATATTATTAAAATTATAGTACAGTTTTTTCCTTTCTTAAAATACATTTGTTGACACCCTCTGTATTTACCAGCCATTAGTTTATACCCCCTCACTACTACCATCACCTCCACACACACAGACATATAGACCAGTTGCCTTTATATTTCCCAACCAGATGAAGTTTTGCAGTTATCATTTTAGAACTAAAGACATTTCTTTTTGACAGATTTTAAAATTTTATAAAGAACTTTTTCCTGTTTCTGTTCCCCCACACTTTGCTTCATCTATATTACTAAGTTTATCTTCAAAAAATGCAAAACAACATCCCCTACCTATCTTCCCAAAACTAAGCTTATGTTATTTTGCATTGTCTATGAATGGAAATTAAATTGAGAACAACAAAAACTAGTTTTCCTCTCTGGTTTATATGTTCTTTCCTCATTCTCTTTCCTACATGCTACCTTAACAGGCGATGGGTGCTACAACAGCTAATTCAGGAAACCTCCTTGCCTTCCTTTGTAACCAAAGGAAACCTGGGAACAATTCCTGCGGAAAGGACACTGCGGCTAATACAAGAAGAGATGGAGGTCTGTGGTGAAGCAGCAGGGAGATACCCAAGCAATTATAATGCCTGGTCCCATCGCATCTGGGTTTTACAACACTTGGCTAAGCTAGATGTCAAGGTAGGACATTCTTCAATCTCTTGGGCAGGCTGCCCATCTGCAGTTAAATTCTTTTGGTTGTAGTTCATCCTAAGGAGAGCTTTAAAGGAGTTGAGGAAACTAATGATCTAACAGCCCAAGAAGATCATGACAGCTGTTACCTCCAGAGAAACCCTAGCAACTAAAAAAATATTTACCTTTCCCCCCAATACAGTTTTTGGGATCCTTAAAGATAGGGCATTGGTAGAACAAAGGCAACTTTAACCAGTCAAGGAACACTGAGCATAACTCATAGGAGGGATTATTGAGCCTGATAGAATTGCTGTTTGTTGGTAGCCTTTGATCATGGGACTAAATATTCTGAGTCACCTGGTGGTCTTTTCACATTTTTCTCTCCTGGAGGTGGGAAGCAGGACCAGAGGCAGACCATCTCACCGAGGTGTTTTCAAACTTGGCTGAGTTATAATTTACCTAGTGATTCCTAAGTTCCATTCCAGGCCTACTGAATCAGAATGAGAATGGGATCTAGTGATCAATATTGTTCCCTAGGCTCAGGGGATTATTTGGATGCAGACCCAGGTTGGGAAATCACAGCCTGATCCTTTCAGTCTAGAAATGAGGATATGGAAGTTTGCAGAGAATTTTGATGGCTTAGACTTAGCTAGCTACATTTGCACCACTTATTATCATAATGAGAGCCTGGTATCCCTGTATTCCTTCTTATATACTAAAGTGCTTCAATTTTTTTTTCTTATGATATCTCAGTACCATAGAAATCTAGGGTACTTGTCCAGAAAGTTTCTCAGGCTTGGAACAGTTAAAAGAGGTAAAGTTGAAGAAGCACCCCACAGGGTGCTTTTAGATTAGCAGGTAAGTATTCTGTAATTTTACTTTTTCATACCATTCTTCTGACATCTTCCTTCCCAGGTTCTCTCTCCCCTCTTTGTTTTTTAGCCAGAGATTCCTCCAGGACAAATAGAGTTTTCAGTTCCAGGGGATTTCAAACTAACAACTGTGAAAGAGCAGCCTCTCCCTTCCAGTTTATATAGCTGTGAGTTTTAGGAGGGGTAGCTGCCTGATGGTGTAGAGAGGGCAAAGGCTTACAATCACATCAATCTGGGTTCAGATTCTGGCCCTACTAGCTATGTGTAGAAAGTAAGGCTTTAGGACTCTATTGCCTGCTGTAGTGCATTATTGTGAGAGTTGCTTGAGTTAATGTGTGTGATGTACTAGGCACCTGATAGCAGCTCACTCTATTCTAGTTTCTTTCTCTGTTCTCCCATAGATAGAAAGTTTAGGTGAAATTGGCTTCCAGTTTGCTTGATCCAATTCAGTGTAATTCATGAAAAAATACTGAAACCCTGTCATTCCCAACCCCTGTCCTGTATAACTGGGTGTGTCAGTAAAGACAAAATATTCACACTTAACAAATTGAGAATCTAATTGAGGAAGTGGACCAACAATTACAAAGGAGCATAATTTAAAATATAATTGAAGAAGTAAATCAACAATTACAAAGCTGTGTAACACTTGAAGGAAGTGAGGAAGCTCAGAATACAGTGGGAAGGCAGAGAAATGGCTCCTTATCCAGGCTGGGCTCATTGGAAACAGCTCTCCAGCTTTTGAGTCTGGAGAAGTAAGTACAAGTTATCTGGTAGGTTGTCGGGAAATACTGAGTGATTTAGAACCCCTCAGCTTCACAATTTGATAGTGTGTGGGGTTGGGAAGAGGCATGAGAATGGTTGGGCATAAAAAAAGGAAGGCAGTAAAATACAAGGTTATTTGTTTGTTTTTTAAAAAGGAGGGCAGGGATGGCGCCTGTGGCTCAAAGGAGTAGGGCGTCGGCCCCATATGCCAGAGGTGGCGGGTTCAAACCCAGCCCTGGCCAAAAAAAAAACTGCAAAGGAAAAAGGAGGGCAGAGTTTGGGTGAATGGAGAGGTCTCTGGAAATTTTCTTGCCATGATAATGGACTTTTTCAAGTGGCATTCTCATAAAATCAGGCATGAAGGACCCAGGTGAAATTCTTGGTTACTTGAGGCCATCTAATGATGTTAAAGATGACAGCTCATTGTAAGCATGTTGGCTCAGCTGCCTGGGTCCTCTCCTGGGCTCACGCCTTACCAGCCTCCCTTGACCTGCCCTTGTGGGGCAGTTCCTCCTGTCACCACTAACATTGCAGCATATTTCACATTCTTGTTTTCAGTGAAGAGTGCTGAATTTGCAAAATCTCCATTCTGTTGTTCTAAGTCATTGGGCCCAGCTAGGCAACATGTTCTACTATGCTTTCTCTATTAGAGAAGGTAATCACAATATAATGCTAGCTCATGTTATTTAGAAAATAACTGAAAATGATTTTTTTAAGTGCTAGTATCCAGTATTGGTAAGGGTATGAAAATGAGCATTGTAAAAATTATTATAATCTTACTGATTATAATAAGTGTAACATGGCAGCATTTATCACACTTTTTTTTAAAAAAAGAGTTCATCTTAAGAGTCTGCTTCCAGGAATTCATCCTAAAGAAAAAATGGGAGATGAAGTATGGGGTAGTGATTAAAGCCTCCACTCACTGGTCATAAAGACCTAATTTACTTTACTGCTAATTTGGTTTATAGCCTGAGGAAGTTACTTAGCCTTTCCCAAACTTCAGTTTCCTCACCAATAAAATGGGGGTGATCACAGTTCCTATCTCATTGAGTGATGCAAATTGAACAAGATGATCCACAGAAAGTGGTTTTTACAATGCACTTACTAAGTGCTCAATAAATGCTACCTATTATATTAAATATAAAAGTTTGACACATAGAGTTTATAATAGTGGAAAAGAAGAATGACTATAACTCTCTAAGAGTGAGAGGATTAGTTACTCTGCAGTCCATTTTGTTGTTTTGTTACAAATAAAAACTATATTTCAGAAGATTAAAGAAAAGTGTTTGCAGTAGGTTAAGGATATAAAACTAAATATGGAGTAGACCTCATATAATTTTTAATACATGTATTAGCAGTGAATGGGATAGCAAACTTTAAAGTGTTTGAAACAGTACTTATCACACAGTTAAGTGCTCAGCACATGTTTAACAGAGTGTTAGAGGTATTTTTTTTAATAAGGAGTGAATATTAGTTTTCTAGTCAGGAAAAAAGTGTTAGAGCATAAAGAATGGTTAGTAGTACTGTTGGGGTGGAATTGTAAAATTTTAGTTTTCAATTTTATGTTCCCTATGATGGTTGCATGTTTAAATGAACATATATTTAAGTACATTTTAAAATACTCTTAATTTTGAGAGTAGGGTGGGAGGAAAGACTCACAGTTATGTAGAGTTTATTACTACTAGCCAATTAAAAAGTGATATTATGGCCATGTGGGGGCTCATGCCTGTAATCCCAGCACTTTGGGAGGCCAAGGCAGGAAGATTGCTTGAGGGTAAGAGTTGGAGGCTAGCCTGGGCAACATAGTGAGACCCCACCTCTACAAAAAATGAATTAATTAGTCAGGCATGGTGGCACATGCCTATAGTTCCAGCTATTCAGGAGGCTGAGGTAGGAGGATTACATGAGCCTAGGATTTTGAGGTTACAGTGAAGATGGAGCCATTGCACTCTAGACTAGGTGACAGAATGAAACGTTTTTTCTAAAAAAAAATAAATTAATTAATTAATTAAAAAGTTGATGTGGTATGTCACCTGAAAAGGCACATAAATCTATTTCTTCAAAAAGGATTTGCAAATGGCCAGGAAGGATGTGAAGAGATATTCCGTATCATTATCATTAGGGAAATGTAAACTAAGACCACAGTGAGTAAGATACTACTCACACCATCAAGTATGGCTAAAATAAACACAGGGAATACAAGTCTTGATAAGGGAGGATGCAGAGAAACTGGAACCCTTATATATGTCTGGTAGGAATGTAAAATGGTACAGCTACTGTGGAAAATAGTTGGGCATTTCCTCAAAAAATTAAACATAAGATTTCCATATATGGGAAAAAATTATAGTTAATAATATATTGTATTCTTCAAAGAATTGCCATATATGACATTTTGTACCAAAGCTTTATAAGAGAACCTTTATAACCAAATTATTCGTAATAGCCAACAAAAAGGGTAACACTCCAAATGTTTACCATCAGAGGAATAGAAAACAGAATGTGACGTATCATAAACTGGAAGACTGGCCATAGAAAGCAAATAATGTACTGACACATGCTGTAATGTGCGTGAACCCTGAAAACATTGCGCTGATTGAAAGCAGCTGGGTTCAGAAGGCCACATGTTATATGGTTCCATTTACATAACATGTTCAGAATAGACATGGCAGATTAGTGGATACGAGAAGCTGGGGAGGAGCGGGTGAAAACTGACTTATAAATGAGAATGGGACTTTTGAGGGAGAATATGAGTGCTTAAAATGAGATAATGGTGATGGCTGAACAGCTCTGTAGATATACTAGAAACTACTGATTTATTTTTCAACTTTAAAAATTTCTTTTAAAATTCATTAGAAAGAATAAAACTTTAAGAAATTGTTGGGAAAAAGGAAAAACAGAGAACATTATGTATACAGTTAGATATTTAAATGTCTATTAAGAGTAATGAAAATAGTCTCAGTAATGAAAGAGAATATAAAGCAAAAACAAATCCCAGTACATAAATAATATGTACAGATTTCATTAATGATGAATATGGCATTTCACTTTGTCACCCTCGGTAAAGTACCATGGCATGATAGCTCACAGCAACTTTAGACTCTTGGGCTTAAGTGATTCTCTTGCCTCAGCCTCCAAAGTAGCTGGGACTATAGGTGCCTGCCACAGTGCCCGGCTATCTTTTGAAGATGAGATCTTGCTCTGTCTTAGGCTGGTTTCAAACTCGTGAGCTCAGGCAATCTACCCGCCTCAGCCTCCCAGAGTACTAGGATTACAGGAGAATCATTTTAATATATAAAGGTCTCTTTATAAATCCATGAGGAGAAGGAGAAAGATTATCACAAATAGTAAATTAGACAATTCATAAAAGTAGATAATTAGGCAAAAATAGGCAATTCAGAAATGAAAAAACAAAGGAAAAACAATCATAAGAAAAAATTTTTAGCCTTGATGATGGTTAACAAATTGTAAATTAAAGTAAGATGTGATTTTCTACTTAATACATTAGTGAAGATTAAAGTATTTATTAGGAATTTAGGAAATAGGCATTAATATGTACTACCAACAGGAGTATAAATAACGCAGCCCTTGTGGAGGGCACTTGGGCAGTATACATCAAGAACCTTTTGGCTCGGCGCCTGTGGCTCAAGCGGCCAAGGTGCCAGCCACATACACCTAAGGTGGCGGGTTCGAATCCAGCCCGGGCCCACCAAACAACAATAATGGCTGCAAAAAAAAAATAGCCAGGTGTTGTGGCAGGCGCCTGTGGTCCCAGCTACTTGGGAGGCTGAGGCAGGAGACTTGCTTGAGCCTAGGAGTTGGAGGTTGCTGTGAGCAGTGAAGCCATAGCACTCTACCCAGGGGGACAGCTTGAGGCTCTGTCTCAAAAAAAAAAAAAAGAACCTTTTATGTTTTTTTTCTGTTTCAGCAACTATCTTTCTAGAAATTTCTCCTAAATAAATAATTAGATAGCACATAGGTTTATATATATAAGTGTTTGGTTTACAAGAGTAGAAATAAATAGGGGAATGGTTAACTTATAATCCTGAGGATGAAATATTATATTACATAGTAATATTTAATGCCATAGGAATATGCTTATAATTTAAGTGGAATAAAATCAGTACAAAAGAGTATCCCACATTTGGGTTAGAAATAAACTCTTCTCATATGCATGCACAGAAAAAAAAATCTGAAGAGTGGTTTTATGCCAGAAGGTTCAGAGTAATGATCTCTGGCCAATAGGATCATGGGTGATTTTTATTTGTTTTTTTACATTGTTCTATATTATTGGAGTCTTCTATAATGATCATTTTCTTATCATTCATTTTGTTATCACTTTAACAAAATGAGAAGAAAAATCAAATTTGTAAGACTTATGCCATGTACATTTTTAGTAGTCTTTTATTTTCAACCTGTTATTCCTCTGTTTTGTAGCCCTGCTTGTTTAATTTTCTTTCTTGTATTTTATTTATTCACTTGTCCATTTTCATATGGAAATTGGAGAAGAATAAGGAAATTTAAGGAATATCGTATAAAGGTCATTCAGTCAGTACCTTACACTTAAGCCGTGTATCTTTAATTTTCTATTATCATCATCATCATCATCAGAGACAAGGTCTCACTCTGTCACCCAGACTGGAGTACAGTGGCCTGAGGGTTGCTCACTGTAACCTCCACTTCCTAGGCTCAAGCAGTCCTCTTTCCCTAGCCTTCTAAAGTGCTGAGATTATAGACGTGAGCCACCAGGCTCAGCCTAAGCTGATTACATAAAATAATTGTCTTTTTGTTTAAATCATTGGCTTTATTCATATACCTTTTTATTTTAATAAGAAAATGTGCTAGATTCCTGTTAAAGTTTCTTCTTTGGTTTAATATACGTGTTTAAGGAGAAGAATGTAGTGGATTTTTCTCTAAAAATGTCTAGGAATTTTTTTAAGGCATTAAATTGATTTTGTTGAATACTTTTAGTATATGTAAAATTAAGCAATAAATCACAGGTTTTGTACATAGACATATCCCATAAGAAATAATCTAAAGGTTTTTTCATATTATCTAAGTTCATTTTTATCAAGTGGAGCCCTTTTCTTAGTCCACATTAAGAAGCCCTACTACAGGTAAAAGGCTGCTGTATTATAGCCTAAATGTCCTGCAAGTAAATTCTTCAAAGATATAATAATGTTAAGATCATTAATTTTTTTCCAGGTAGAAGTTTTATCTAGTGCTTTAATATTGCTCCCCTTTTAAAATCAAATAAATGATCTTATTTTTCATTATTCAAAGACTCAGTAGCTACAGCTTCTGGAATAAATTTGAATAAACTCACCAGAACATAAAGGAGATATTTAAAGTATTTCACTGGTATAACTTGGCCATCCTGGCTGGAAGTAATCTTATTCCTTTGTACCAGTCACCTCATTTGTTAAATTGCTCATTCATCTATTCATGAAATATTTATGTATCTACTCTGATGCCAGTGGGTATAGGGGATTGAGACATCAATTAGGAATAAATAAATATCTTAAGTACTTGCCGAGTTTAATGAGAATGAACAGATGTACAGAAAATCGTTTAATATATATGGCAGAACACACAAGTGTGTTGGAGGTTCAGAACAGGGAAAGATTTTTCTATAGAAGTAAAGAGATGTAAGAAGTGGCATTTGCTTGGGACCTTTGACAAGCCTATAAGGGTGTCATTTGGCATTATGCTGCCTATATTGTTCACTGTTTACAAGTGTGTCTTTTTTTCCTTAGCTGGTCTGCAAATCTTCTGGTGGAATGTGGTAGGCCCTCAATATACTTTTTATTGGTCAAAGCCAATTAACATTTGCTACCTGTTCAAGACACTGCTAGATTTTTTTTTCATAAATGCTGCTTTTAAAAATAATTTCATTTGAATTTTTTTTTGCTTATAGGATTGGTAGTACAAAGATTTAAACAATTTATTGCCGACTTCTTCTGTTAAAAAAACCCATTTATTATTGGTGGTAAGTGAGTTTGAGATGAATGGTGAAAGTCATGAGCTCTTGAAAAATCCTGTTGTTCACACATCATGTTTTTCTGCTAACTCCTTAGAATTAAGTTAAAAAGACAGATGTGGTTACTGATATAACCATTTAAAAAAATAAAAAAGATAGACACGGTCTCTGCCCTTGTGAAACTTAACAGTGACAAATAAATAATTACACTGAGTCTGTTGTTGACGATGTAATAAGTTAAATGTTACGCATATTTGTTAAATGTAAAAGAAAGCTTATATCAAGGTAACATCTGAATTTATAGTTTTCCTTTTACAAAAGAATTACTTGTAAATGAACACCCTAATGTTCATCATTATTTTAGAATTTTAATTTTCTGCACCTGTACCTGAGAAAGAAGGACAAGTCCTCAATTCTGGTTTTTTTTTTTTTTTTTTTTTTAACTATCACTTTATGAGGGAAAGGGTAAAGTAGCATACAACACATTATATACAAAATAATGGTAAGGATGTTATTGTCAACAAAACCGGAATAAACCAAAGAGAAATCTCAGGGATAGTGGAAAAAGAAAAAATTTTGGTTATTCCCTTCTCACCACCCTTTTTTCTTCCTACAAGATTCTTCTTGATGAACTGTCTTCTACTAAACACTGGGCATCCATGCACGTTTCAGACCACAGTGGATTTCACTACCGCCAGTTTTTGTTAAAATCTTTGATTAGCCAAACTGTGATAGACAGTTCTGTACTGGAGCAAAACCCTTTGAGAAGTGAACCAGCCCTAGTTCTTCCAAAAGAGGAAGAAGCGGCAGTTTCAACAGAGGAACCAAGGATAAATCTTCCTCATCTTCTAGAAAAAGAAGTTGAATTCAGCACTGATCTTATCGATTCCTACCCAGGACATGAAACCCTTTGGTGTCATAGGTAAGAGAAGGGAAGATGCATTTTCCTCGTAAAACTGCATAACCTTATCAGAGCTACAGGAAGAGTTACGCCTAATTCTTGCCTATTTGAGTAAACATGGTCGGTCATCTGATTGTAGAGCTTTGACTGAGTGAACTTGAAAGGAAAGGGTCCTGCTAACCATATCACTGTCATCATCATCACCACCAGTAGTGTGAGATTGCTCTTGCAGATCTTTTCCTGTTGAATACCACTATCCTAAACTGGGATAGTGTAAACCATGACTGTGCAAAAGAATAATATGTGTTACATTCAAAATAAAAACAAGGAAAATAAGATAGTAATAAAGGTTTCCAGGCTTCCTTCTTGGAAATCCTTTTATTTAGCATATCTAAGATAAAGCATTGCCTTGTTTTCTACCCAAAAAAAACAAAAGAAAACCTCTTAACACCTGATTTTGGTGCACAGTAGGGAGTAAGTCTATTGAGAAGACCTGGAGAATAAGGTAAGCTTTATTATTGTTCAGATCCTGATAATCTGCAAATTAACTTACTTTTAGGTATACTTTCTCGATGCTTTTTTATTATCTAAAGTGTAAGAGAATTTCTCTTTGGGTGCAGAGAAAGACTGGTAGGGAGGAGTAAAGTTGCGTAAACCATCTATTAACCTGAGTTATGAGTATGTTTGATAGTAAAGTACGTTTCACGTGGGAATGAAGTCCAGGTATGTGAACCCCTTCCTTCATTTGGAGACATCTCCACCTTCACTCATACATATTCTCTACTTCAGGCTTTAGGATTCTGTTTTTAGACAAAAGACTTGCCTCTGCCAGGCAGGAGATAGGCATTTTTTAAAATTTGTATATTTCTGAAAACTATTGAGATGTTCCCCCTTTCTCTGCTTTAGTCTTTCTTGTAATAGATTTGAGGGAACCTGATTAGTTGCCATCCTGTGCTAAATATAATCAGAAGATAGAAGATGATCTTTCTTTTCTTTATAAGTAGATAATTCTCTTTTTCTGTTAAAACCAAGATATTCTTATTTCACATTTTCAAGAGAGAAGATAGATCCTAAATTGAAGGTTATTTTGTTGTAACAGACTTTTATTGCTTCAGCCATACCTCAAAGATATTATGGGTTCAGTTCCAGATTCTCACTAATTAGAGTCACATGAATTTTTTGGTTTCCAAGTGCATATAAAAGTTATGTTTATACTCTGTTGTCAACTATTAAGTGTGTAATACCATGATGCCTAAAAAACAGTATACTTACAATGTAAAAGGTATTTTATTAATAAAAAATGCTGACAATTCTCTGAGCCATTAGTGGATCGATCTTTTTGCTCAGTAGAGTCTTGTCTTGATGTTGGTAGCCGCTGACTGATCAGAGTGGTGGTTGCTAAAGGTTGGGGTGGCTGTGGCAATTTCTTAAAGTAAGACAGCAATGCAGTTTGCCTCCTCAATAAACTCTTCCTTTCATGAAAGAGTTCTCTGTAGCATGCAGTGTTGTTTGATAGCATTTTACCCACAGTAGGACTTCTTTCAAAATTGGAGTCAGTCCTGTCAAATCCTGCCAGATCAGCTAAGTTTATCTAATATTCTGAATCCTTTGTTGTCATTTCAACAGTGTTCATAGCATCTTCACCAAAAGCAGATCCTTTTCATCCATAAGAAATAGTTCCTCATCCTTTCAAGTTTTATTGTGAGATTACACCAGTTCAGTCACATCTTTGGGTTCCATTTCTACTTCTGTTGCTTTTTCCACCACATTGGGTGTGACTTCCTCCACTGAAGTATTGAACTCTCGAAGTCATCTATGAGAATCATAATCACCTTCTTCCAAACTACTGTTCACATTGGTATTTGGACCTCCTCCCACTAATGTTATTAATGATATCTAGAATGGTGAATCCTTTGCAGAAAGTTTTCAGTTTACTTTGTCCAGTACATCGAAGTAGTCACTGTTGTTGTCAGCTGTAGCCTTTATTATAGCCTTTATGAAATGTACTTTTTAAATAATAAGACTTGAAAAATCTAAGTTCTTCCTTGATTCATGGGCTGTAAAATAGTTGTCATACTGGAAGGCATGGAAACAATATTAATCTTATATGTATCTGTCAGAGTTCTCTAGTGATCAGCTTTATTATCAGTTATTAGTAATATTTTGAAAGGAATTATTTTCTGAGCAGTTCTCAACAGTGGCCTTAAACTATTCAGTAAACAGATGAGCTATCAACTGTCCTTTCATCTCGGCTTTGTTCTACTGATAGAGCATGGGCAGAGTAGAATAATTCTTAAGGGACCTAGGATTATTGGAATGTTATATGAGTATTGGCTTTAACTTAAAATCACCAGATGCAGTAGCCCCTGCCTACCAAAAAAGTTGGTCTGTCCTTTGAAGCTTTGCAGCCAGGCATTGACTTTTCTCTAGTTATCTTCTTCCAATAGAAGACTGTTTCATCTACATTAAAACTCTAGAATCTAGTGTAGCTACCTTTATCCTGTGTCTTAGATCATCAGGATAACCCGCTGCAAGTTGTACCTCAGCACTTGCTGCTTTACCCTCCACTTGTGTTAGGAAGATGGCATCTTTCCGTAAACCTCCTAACCAACCTCTGCTAGTTTCATACTCTTCTTTTGCAGCCTTCTCGCCTTTCTCAGGCTTTATAGAATTGAAGAGCACAAGAGCCTTGGTCTCGTTAAACAGAATATTATGGCTAGTTTGATCTTCTTTCCAGACCTCTAAAACTTTCTCCATATCAGCAATAAGTTTATCTTTCACTTTCTTACTCATTTATTCACTGGAGTAGCACTGTTAATTTCATTCAAAAACTTTACCATTGCAGTCATAACATGCCTGTTTAATGAAAGTGGCCCAGCTCCCTACCTGTCTTAGCTTTGAACATGCCTTCTTCATTTAGCTTAATCATTTCTAGTTTTTGATTTAAAGTGAGAGACATGTGACTCTTCTTTTCACTTTGTACTTATAGGCCATTGTAGGGTTATTAGCCTAATTCAGTATCATTGTATCTTAGAGAATAGCAGGAGGGCTGAGGATGGGGAGAGAGATGGCTGGTTGGTGGAGCAGTCAGACCACACATAACATTTATCAGTTAGGTTCACTATCTTATATGAGTGTGGTTAGTACCCCCAAACAGTTAAAATAGTATCATTAAGATCACTGATCACAGCTCATGATAACAGACATAATAACAATGAAAAAGTTTGAAACATTGGGAGAATAACCAAAATGTGACACAGAAACAAAGTGAGCTTATGCTATTTGAAAAATGGTGCTGATAGACTTGGCTCAGGGTAAGGTTGCCACAAACTTAATTTGTTAAAAATGCAGTCTCTGTGAAGCACAACCAAAGCATAATAAAACAAGGTATGCCTGTATTACACAGGCCATGTTTTCTACTGCTGACTTGCCACCAGTAGGCAGCTTATCTATCCTTTAATTTTTACCCTCTACAAAATGGGTACATTATGTGCTCCCTATCTACTTCAGAATTTGCAGGGAAATGAATAAAATTCTCTTTAAAGTTGCTAATATAAATGATGAGATATAACAGCTCAGAACCTGTGTAGTTTATCTTATCATGTACAATAAATGTACCCTCCACTGACTCAAAATTTTTGGAGATTACAAACATGGATTTAATAAGATGATTTTAAGGGCTGAAGAATCACTGTTATTACAGCAAGAATAGGAACTGTGTCTTTTTTTTTAAGTTTTTGGCCAGGGCTGGGTTTGAACCCATCACCTCCAGCATATGGGGCTGGCACCCTACTCCTTTGAGCCACAGGTGCTGCCCAGGAACTGTGTCTCTTAATATACACAACCCAACACATCCCCAGTGCATGGTGATATTCAAAACTATAGTAGTGGGTTTAAGAGAAAGTTCAGTTGGTTTCTAGATAATACCGTGTTTCCCTGAAAATAAGACCTACCCAAAAAATAAGCCCTAGCAGGATTTCTATGCATTTGTTAAATATAAGCCCTACCCCATAAGAAGACCTAGTGATGGGCGGGGATCTGCATAGCCACTCCGTGCATTTCAGTACAGAACAGTAAGAAAGACTGGAATGCCTTTTATCTGCCACAGCTCTTTTCTCCGAGAGCTCTGTGTGGTAATGGCAGTCGTAGGCATCCTATTGCGCATGTGCGAATGGCTAGGGGAAAGGAGTTCACGCATCACTAGCGCCAGTCCCACCAACAAGGTCGGCTCCCCTGTCAGATTCCAGAAGAAGATGACTTAACTGTATTTGATTGAGTGTAGATTGTTGTATTATACTTAATAAAAATAAGATATTTCCTGAATATGAGACAGTGTCTCATATTCAGGGAAACATGGTAAAACCAATTGCAGCAGATCTTTTATTAAAGCACTGAGGAAAGATCACGGGTAAGCCTCTAGAGCAGTGTTTTTGGACCTTTTTTATCACATGGCACACTTGAACCTATAGTTAACCTTTCACAGCACACTTCAATTATGTTGATCAAAAAGAAAAGAGTAAAGAAAGAATATGCTTACTGTGCTTTGAACTTCTTTTGAACATAATTTAATGATCTTTAAAAATTTTTGTGGCTCACCTAAGATCCTTTCATGGCACACTGTGGCTCTAAAGGAACTATTTAATCCTTTGTTTCTAAATCACTTCTAAAGTATCAAGGAGGCTAATTTTTGGTTCTGTTTTGTAAAAATTGAGCCAAAACCTATTTCTAGTTTCATGTTATAGTTAAGTGACTTGGTCTCAACTGTTTATCCTCCTTTCCCTAGATAACTGTACTAAGTACTCTGTGTTTTGAAATAACCAACTTTTTTTTCCTGAAAAACCTCATTTATTAATGTGATTTTCCTTATTCTCTTCTTTCCTCCATCACAGGCGGCATGTTTTCTATCTTCAGCATAATTTACATGGTAGGTTTACTCACAGCATGACCCAGTTGTCACCTGCAGACAGCCCTGGGGGGACTTTGAGTGACTTGCACCTTATCCCAGCAGGCCCCCAATTGTCTCAGGCCATGGAAGTGGATGGACTGAATGACTCAAGCAGGCAAGGCTATTCCCAGGAAACTAAACGCCTGAAGCGGACCCCAGCTCCAGACTCCCTGGGCCTAGAAATGGAGCACAAGTTCATTGATCAAGTGTTGTCCACTTGCCGGAATGTAGAGCAAGCCAGGTTTGCCAATGCATACAGAAAATGGCTGGTTACTTTGAGTCAATGATGCAGGTGGATTAGTCCTATAGAGGTCCCCTTCTAGTGCAATATGGCTTTCCTTACAGTTGCATGAACTGTTTACTATTATTGACTAACCTTTTTTCTTCATCTTTAGGTTAAAAGTCCATAGTAAATCTTTCATTTTATTTATTTTGTTAAAAATTGGCATTCCTTTGTGGATAAAATAATTGTGTACTTCTTTTCTGGTAAACAGCGAGTCTTAAATTTTCTTTTGAACTTCTCCTCTGTATGTTTCTGTAACTGAGGCTTCTCATTTGGTTTTCCTAATTAGTTCACACACGCCTTCACCCACCTCAGTACAATTGCTGCATAGGCAAATTATTTTAAAATTTTATATTGTAATTTAGCTAAAGAACATTAATGCAAATGCAGAATGACTTGATGCAATTGATATCAAATGGCTAGGTGGATGGATATGTGGAAATGAAAACCAGTTCTCTTCTCTAGTATGTTCTACTTAACGTATGGACTAACATAACCAAAGTCAGAAGTATTGGAATTTATATGACAAAATACATCCAATATAATCCATTTTTTAAATGATTATTTTTTAAAAAATCCTAATTTAATTGTTTATGTAATTGCAGTACTGAAAAATTATTTTTATTACTAGTTTTGATAGATTGTTTTTACCTCAAATTTGGTATATGCCAAAACACTTGTCAGCCCATATAAAACCGATTTTTTTTTTAAAGCCTAGAATGCCATTTTTAGTTATTACTACTATTTCCCTTTCAAATTTACTTACGAAGCATGGGAGAAATATACATAGAAATGTATCCATAAAATTCTTTCTTGTTAGAAATTTAAATTATTGAGGAAATACTAGATAAACCACAAAATTACTATAAAGCAACTATTAGAAAGTTTACTGGCAAAAGCCAGGGAAAAGTAATACTTTTGAAGATTAGTTCTTCAGTGTTTATTTTAGAAACATTACACTTTGATACTGAACTTATCAGGGACAAAGTACCAAAGTATCCACATTGTAGCTGTATCTTTTCAATAACAAGGGCTGAGATTTTCAGGTCTGTGAAGTGGGGTTTGGGAAAGGGCCAGGTAGTGTCTACTTTCCTATTATATTTCCTCTTTTGTAAATGGTCTGTGTTTCTCCTCTCCACATCTTCCATATTTATTTTGTCAAGCCATTCCCTTTTTTTGGTCACTTTCATTTTTGTATAATTTTTCTTACCTGTCTTATTTCAGGGATGTGTCCTGAAGATACTCTCCTTATTTGCAATAATTTCATACCCCATCTAAGATACACACACAGGAAATAAGAACAAGAGCTGCCCCTCTGTTCCAGTGATGGAAACTTATTCTATAGTGTTCAGAATGTGGCAGAATTAACTCTGACCACCATGCTTTTGCCCGTTCTCCTTTTTACTTGTTAGAATCTTTAAGGTGGGAAGAAAGATGTATGGAAAGGCAAACCTCTTCTATCTCACTATTATGGAGAGGCTAGACTTAAGTTAGGTGCACTGTCATAAGGAGGAAAAATGGGTCATTTACGTGGGCATCATGGTTTTATTGACTGGCAGTCTGTTGAACTGAGTGAGACTTGAGAACACCAGAAAAATTGTATAGCATGGCCCCAGTAGACAGAAGTTGCTCTTCTCTCTTGGGGCAAAAGGAATACCCTTTATAGCTTTTATACTATTTAGATGAGAAAATAATTGCCATTATAAACATAATTCCATGTCCCTTAGTGTACAAAGTGTATTTTAAAACAAATACCTCAAGTTCCACCCAAACCTCTATTAATAAAATCATTAGTTTATGACTCTTAGCTCCTGTCAGGGTTGGTGGGAAATTACAAAGATGACATGGAGGTTCAATTCATTCCACAAAAACAGATTGCCACATTCTGGCCTCACTCTGAAATACCTTTTTCCTAAGCATCATGTTTAGTATCCTAAGTAATAGGGCTTCTTATACTTTAATATGAGGAAGTGTCAGGACATGAGTGTAGACAATACCCTGTCAATTTTAATAGTGCTCCAAGTCTTTTTGTATCTTTTGCTGAGTATCTTGCTCATCTTTGTTGTTAACTATATTTGTATCTTCTAAGGCTTTTAACCTACTCTTTTCTGAAGCCATGCAGTCCTTGAATATATCTTGGTCTCTTGTTTTCCTAATAAAGTTTTAAGTAGGGAGTGAAAATACAAATATCCAAAGGATACTGTTAGTATATGACTTTTATGTGCTACTTTATTTTTAAAATTTGCATTTTTCAAGTTTTCATTAACAGGAAACCCTAGTATTGCCCCATATGGTTATAGTTTTTTCCCCTAAGTGGTGAACATTTAAATTCACAAGGTGTAGCATAGTATCTTTGACTCAGTGAGCTCATGAGTGGAAAGGCTATGTCTGTTTTCAGGGGCTTGTTAGTCTTCGTGCATTTTTCTATAAATACCTAGTTGTTAAAACGAAAAGATGGTTTAAATTAAAACACGTTTCATTAAACTTTTCACTGGAAGAGCAGCAGGTCATTGTCCCATCCTGTGGATTAATACTACTACTGACAAGCCCCAAACAGTAAGATCTGTAGCTATCTCCATTACCCTTGTCCCTCCTTTTTTTAAGTATACCTATTTTGGTAATATGGTGTTCCCAGATTCTATTTGTGCCTTGCACATTGTGAGGACTCATTAAATATTTATTAAGTTAATGAATGATTGACTATTTGGAGAAGAGAAAGATTGGTTATAAGTGATAGGTGGCGTGAGTGATGATTGAAAAACTGACGATTAGTGCACTGGATCATGAATGGATGATGCTTTCTGGCTTCATAATACTTGGGGAGAGCTATTGCATGTAGAATAAGTTCCTTTAGATTTTTCTTCATTTAATTACTTTGTTTAAATTTGTTAACTCTCAGTCAAATCTTAGCTTTATAATTATCAGTCAACTGTACTTAAATATACACTAAAAATTCATAGAGCTAATGAAGCCCACTTGCATTAAGAACATTACTTTCTGTTCACCAATGGTGTTAGAGATCTTGCACACAGAGCCAGTGCCACGTTTGGTCATTTGAAGAAATTCTTTGATTTCAGTGACTTGTTGATCTCTATGTGTGGATAGTCATTTTATGCTTCTTTTTGCCTCCCAACTCGAACTATGGACCTTTTAGATATTTCTTAAAATACATGAGTCTTTTTTTAAGCATAAGCATTTTTGAGACAGCATCTTACTTTGTTGCCCTCAGTAGAGTGCCCTGGCATCATAGCTCACTGTAACCTCAGACTCCTGGGTGCAAGTGATCCTCTTGTCTCAGACTCCCAAGTAGCTGGACCACAACACTTGCTATTTTTAGAGATGAGGTCTCGCTCTTGCTCAGGCTGGTCTCGAACTCCTGAGCCAAGCAGTCCGCCCATCTTGGCCTCCCAGGATACTAGAATTTATATGAGTGAGCCATGGTGCCACATGCCTGGCCCTAAGTGTAAGCATTTGATACATGTTAGTGTCCTCTTTTTCTTTTCTAGATGTTGGATTTTATTACCATTTTAGAAACTCTGGGCCCATGCTTTCAGTCAGAGTCCTTACTCCCATGGTGCGGTTGTAACTTAAAGGCATCATAAATTATTAGGATTAAATGTGTACGGGTTTATTAGTAAAAGCCACTTAAATCTTTAAATAAGGACTTACATGACACAAAATGTGGAAACAAAAGTTCTTTTTCTTTTTATGCAGCAATTTTTAAGATAGCATGTATGATAGACTTTGTTGTTTGAATATGTTGATATGCTCAAGTCATGCCAGTTCGTGCTTGTTGGGTCACACAGATTGTGTGTGTGTGTAAACTTTAATTGTGATAACAAATTGACGGCATCTGATTAGGAGTGCAACTATCACCTGCTGTACCACAGTCCTGTCAACTACCTTAGTTCTCGTGAACTGTAGAAGATAAAAGTTTAGTTGTAAAAGGAAGAACATGATCCTTTTTTCTTTTCTTTTTTTTTTTACACAAATATCTGTTTTAAGCTTATTGTTAATTTGTTACTAGAAAGATGTGTTTAAACTTTAAGATACTTAAAGCATGTTAGACATTTTGAACAGCATTATAAAAACAACCTCTTTTCTTTGGAAAAAACTTTTCAGATAGAACTGTGCAAACCCTAGTACTTCATGTGCTGCCATCTCCCATGCTTAGGTGTGCTCTGTCGCACACTCATATTTCATGGAGAAGTGTGTGAGGCACTGGAAAGTTTAGGCAAACTCAGTGTCGTGAAGGAAATGATCAAGAAAAAAACCCCAAGAATTCTATTTACTATCACACAGTATCTTGTAAAAAATAACTATACACTGTGTTGATTTGAGTGCCTTTCTTACTTTTGGGGGGAGCAAGACTATCTCTAACATTTGAGTAGGAAACAAGGAGACAGAAGCTTTAACAGTTTATTGTGGCCCATTGTTTTTTTATTCTCATTGCTAGGCATAGTCCTGTGAGGTATTTTATTCTTCAATGAGATACTGATATAATTAGGCAGGATGCTTTGATTTATATTTCTTAAGTTATCATTTTTAAGCACGCCACCAAGAATTAGTTCTTTCTCTCTGACAACTAGTGTTCTGTGGGTTGGAAAGCATCCCATTTGGTGGGCAGTACATGCACAAGTAAGGATCAAACTGAGACTTGTGCTCGAAGGGTAACAGTGGCATGGCACTCCATCCTCACGTAGTGGGCAGATAGTAGTCCTAAATAAATCCTTTGCCTTATTTTAAAGACCTTCTTTCTCTCCCAAATCAGGCCTAATATTGAGATAGTTGAAAGTAGGAAAAATAGGAATTGTTTTCTTTCAAATATTGGAGGAAAAGAAGTAAATACTGAGATAAAATGTTAAATGTGTTATTTTATGGAGAGGAGAAGGACAAGAAATCCATATTTCACGATAGCAAATATTCATTATAATTTCATGAAAATATATAATTAACAATTCCAAAGTGCTTTACAGAGAACTGTTGACTAATATATTCCTAAAGGGCACCAGTATGCCATGTTGATAGCAGAGACAGAAAACCAGTTGTGGATCTGTGATGGGAGGGGAACCCTCAGGCTCCTGACTTTGCTTCTCTGCTCTCACCAGGCCGTGTTAACACTGTAAAACCAAACTAAAAAAAAAATAGGACAGTAGTTTAGTCAGCTGCTAAGACTTTGTGCTTCCAAGATTATTAGCTATATATGGTTTTTGCTTTCTGGACAATAATATGGTCCACAGAGCTAACCCTGACATTTCTTTTATTAGTCTGTTATTCCTCAGGGTATAGAAGATTTAGTAAATTTAGGACAAAATTTTGTATTCAGTGGCAAAAAAGAAAAGGCAAAATATGCTAATTATATTGTTAGCTCTTAAAATTTTAGTACAGATAGTATTTTTTATAAACTACTACTAGTGCAGTCGCCAGTAGATGCTCTGTGACTGCCTTGTGTGTCTTACCACTTCGGTTCCTGTGGCTCTCTTAGAAACCTTTTCTTATGCGTGTGTCTACTGTGGAAGTCACTTCTGTTTTATTACCATGTTTGGCAGAGGTGTGGCTGATTGTATTTTGTTTTAGTTGACATCATTTTTAATTTTTAAAAATAATTATTGGGGAAAATGACTCCTATTGGTTTTCAAATTCACAACTGTTTTTGCCTCCTGAGACTTGAGTTTCTCTGGAGTGTTTTATGTGCAGATGCCATACATACTCAACTCCGTGCATAACGCCTTGCATGTTGTAGGAATCTACTTAGTCAGAAGGGTAAAGTTTCACAGGTAAAACTAGCTCTTCTCTGTCTTCTAATCATTACCCACATTCCCAATTTTGGAAGGAATCTGACATTTTGCATAAAATACACAATCAAGTTTGAATGTATACAATTGTACAAAGACACACAATTGTACAACACTGCAAGTGAAATTTACCAATGATTATTACTCTTGTATTTGCTAAAAATGTTCCTGTGTAAGGCAGTTTTTATTATTAGACAAACCCTCTCCAGCAAAGTTGGAAACCTAATACAAGTGCCCATTTGCCTAAATTAACCAGATATTTGTGTAAAATATTCATGTTAAGTCTTTTGGACAGTATTTATGCCGTGACATTCTGGCTTTTCTTCTATACCTTTAGAGAATTTAGCCTTAATTTCATATATGGCAATCACTTTCTGTAGAGTACTATGCAGCATACTTCAGATTGTTTATAACGTAATGGGTAATAAATTTGAGGGGTTTTTTTTAATGTTAAAGGGTTATACAATTTTACCCATTCACATTTCAAACAGCATTCTGTTACAAATGCTCCTATATTTTTCTCCATTACAAATCCCATCTTGCATTTGGAGCAGGTATTTTTCCTTACTGGTTACAGAATGATTGTAGACTGAGTGCAGTCATAGTAGGTGCTTAATAAATACTTAGTTGATAATTGATCTAACATTAAACTAACAGTGAGCTTTCAGAGGAGACTCTTGTCATCTTTTCATTGTGTGAATTTAACAATTATATTTGACATGAATTATTAGGCTTATTTAGGTTGGAGTTAGTAACATGTAATAAAAATATTTATGTAGAACATGGTCTGAAGATAGGAGATGTGAAAAGTTTTTAACTAGCTTCTTGTGTGAAGCACATTGATGAATGTGATTAAATGTCTTAATAGGTGGCTGACTGAACTCTGGAGAGAAGTACTTTGGTCTTCTGCAGTCTGTTTCTGTGTTAGTATATCCAGTACTGTTTGAGTTCTTTTTATTCATCCATAAAAACAAACTAAAAATCTTAGTTCTTTTCCCTTGTTTTTAAAGTGGTAATAATAAGTTGTATTAAGTGACTGGTACTTCACTTGTTTTCTCAAAACATCTTTGACATGAGGGAACAGTTTTTATGAAAGATATAATAGCTTAAACATCAGTTAATTTGTGGCTTACAGAGAATTTTTGACAGAGTTCACCTAATGTATACAAATTAAACAGTTTTTAAAAACACAAACATTCCGACTTAAGCTGTGAGGAACAGAGTGTGTAGTACAGATGTAACTAGGCATTGCCTCCTGGCAAGGTTCTTCATGCATGACTGTGATGCTGGCTGCTGACTGGGGTGACCACTGTCAGTATTCTGTTTTGGTGTATATTAATCCTAGAAGAATAAGGGAATGTGTACTAGATCAATTTACTGTTTTTGAGTTGGAAAAAATAAAAGATGAGGTATTATAAGTATGCCAAATATTTATTACATTCTCCTTCAAATGATAAAGAATGGCAAGGGAGAAAAAGATAAGAGGTCAGTAGTAATTTTTTTATTTGCTTCTAATTTTTTTTAAACTCAGAGTTTCTTGAGCCACTAGTCAGTTGCTTAATTTAACATGGAAAGACTTTAAATTTAAGGACAAATGCTCAGATACTATATTCTACTATTAGAATTCACCATGCCTCTTAATTTTATATTGCTTAAAGATTTAAGTTACAGTCAGTATTGTTTTAAAGATTTTCTTGTAGTTCATGTTTAAATGGACAAGTTACATATATGATCTGTGGTGTAAGGTCAGATTCTGGGCTAACTTACTTTACTGAAGATTATAATTGTCTTTGATTGCACTGCTGTGGTTTTTAACCTATTCCTCCCCTTGCCCCCTGCATAGCGATTTGCAGTGAAATTCTTTTACTTCTCATCATACACTAATTAATATTTTTTAAGGATAAAATATTTTGTGAATTCTTTTTACACTTAAAATGTATACCCTGCAGAGGTATAAGAGTAAATTTTACAGTAACTTATGTACAGAATGTAATTATAGTGTTCTAGGAGTTAGTACCCCAGAATGCTTAAAGTATGATGGTAAATGGTAAGACTAATATAATGACTATAGATTATCTACATACACACTGATAAATAGAAATATAATGTAAAACAAAAAGTCAGCTGCTGTAGCTCAGCAGTTAGGGCGCAAGCCACATAATCTGGGGCTGGCAGGTTCAAACCCAGCCAGTGCCTGCCAAACGACAATGACAACTACAACAACAACAAAAATAGCTAGGCATTGTGGCAGGCACCTATAGTCCCAGCTGGTTGGGAGGCCGAGGCAAAAGAATCACTTAAGCCTAAGAGTTTGAGGTTGCTGTGAGCTATGACGCCACCTCACTCTACTGAGGGCGACATAGTGAAACTGTCTCAAAAAAGTAATCTTTAATTGTCTAGTAGCCGCATTAACATTAAAAAGAGAAACAGGTGAAATTAGCTTTAATGATATATTTTATTTAACCCAATATATTAATATCTTAATGTGTAATCAACATAAAAATTATTAATGAGACATCTTAACATTTTTTACCCATACTAAGTCTTCACAATTTCAGTGTATTTTATACTCAGCATATCTTAATTCTGACTGGCCACATTTTAAGCGTTCAATAACCAAATGTGGCTAAGGGCTATTATACTGGACAGTATAGATTCATAGAGTAGAAAGTATGACTTTATTTTAAATCCAGAGTTGGTGACATAGGCATGAAATTATGGTACTTTAAAAATTATTTAGAATATTTATAAAAGCATCGAGTACAATTGTCCAATTAATTTCTTTTGTCTTGTTTTTAAGTATGGTCTAGAGATAGAATTAACCTATTCCAATTTGCCAAGCATTATTTAAGGAGGAGGAAATTCTTGCCATGTAAAATACTATGATACTGCTGATTGCAACAACATGTCATTAGCAACACATTTTTCATTGTGTTCACTAAATTCTGTCCTGTTTTTTTCAAAATGATAGCTTAAATTGCATGTTAATTGTATCTCTTACCTATTTTCTTTTATATTATTCTTACAGTATAATAATGTATATTAACAAACAGCCCTAGGATTCTAATCTTCCTATGCAGCTGTCTTCCAGTACTTACTGGTACTTATTAAATTGTGGTAAGTGGCAGAAAAGTAGAATGAAATGTTCTTTCCATTAGATTTGTTTTTATCATGTGACCATGTACCAAGCCAGTTATAAATTATTGTATTAATGTAGAATATGGGAAATAGTGTCTGTCTTATCTTTGCTAAATGTTTGCAATTTCTAAGTAAACTTTTCATCTCCTAAAATGAGTGTTAAGTGTGTTTTTATTTTTTAATTGTGGTGGTACTTTAAACTCAATTCCAGCCTACCAGTCTGTTCTTTTTATTTGTCTTGATTTGTGGGGAGTGTGAGCTGTTGTCTTGTAGAAATAATAAAAATGTCACTGTGTTTAGATTTGACCCTAGAAAGGGTAAAACAAATTAGAGAAATTGTGGTGGTTGTCTTTAAGTTGTGTCTTTTAAAACACACAATGTGGAATTTCTAGTTCAGACATTAGCAAGATGATAGAATAGCTATTCTGCCAGCAGAAACATCAATTTGAACAATAATCTACTTGCAAAAACACCTTCCCAAGAGCTAAGGAGACCAGGTGAGAGATTATAGCAACCGAACATGGCAGCAAAATGAGAAAAGACACATTAAAGAGGGTGGGAAGGACAATTTCACATTACCCATGTTACCAGTCCCCCAGCTCTATGCAGCACAATGTGGAGATACCCTCTGCTTGGGGGAAAGACAGGAACATGAGGATTGGACTTTGCCTTAGACCCCAACACCAGCCTGTCCTAGTAAATCCCAGCACCACATAGGCCCCTTTGGCCCCACACTTCCGGCTGGAATCTACAGACTGAGCCCCAAGGCTTACCAGAGGACCAAGTCAGATCCTTGAAGCCCTAGGCTCCAGGCATTCCCTACCACCAAGCCCCCCACAGATAACTACTCTATCCCTACCCCAGGGCCACAGTGGCCCTGATGGTTCCAGGCTCTGGACTGCCTGTAGCAGGATGGTCCCCACAACCACAGGCTTCAGGTATAACCCCGGCACGAGTCTAGCCCCTGTATCCCTAATCCTCAGACCATCAATCAGAGGTTCAATCTTTAGGCTCACCTATTTGCATATAAGCTCCAGCCCTGCCCAGCACTGGGCCAGCTCCAGTGACTGCAGGCTCCAGGTCTACCCCAGAGTACAGATCAGCCCAGAGCAAGAACATGCTTCACAGCCTCAAGCTTTAGCTTCACCCAAGTGCCAGGTCAGCATCTCTGGGTTTAGGCAACAATCTGGCACCAGCAGACATGGCTTCAGGCCTGCCCAATGTCAAGCCATTATCTGCAGCCATGCCCTTAAGAGCATCCCCTATAGCTCCTTACTCTTATCAGACTCAAGATCTAGACCCATCCCAGCAGAGGGCTGATCCCATAGGACCAAGCTCCAGGTCTGTCCCTATCGACTCAGGTTCCAGGCTGGTCCTCATGGACCTAGACTTTAGGCCAGTCTTAGGAAACTAGGCACTATTCCTGCCTCAGCACCATGCTTACTCCAGTAGACCCAAGGTCTGGGCCTACTGTAACAGGCCCAGGGTCCAGAGGCCCCACAGTAGACCCCAGTGCCAGGCTAGACCCTATAGTCCTAGTCTAAGACACCTGCAGCTCTGACTCCAGGCCATTTTCTGTGGACCAAGGACCCAGGCCTAACTCAGGGACTCTGTTCTGGGCCTGCCTCAACACCGAGACAGTTCCTATGAACCCCAGTACTTTAGTAGACCCAAACACAAGGCCTATTCCAGCCCCTAGAGGCCCGCTGCAGCAAAAAGTCAGCCCTAGAGAACCCAGGATTCAGAACGGCCCCCATAAGTACAGGCTTTTGGCCCACTCACCTGCTGACCCAGACACCAGGCCAACCAGCCTCCCCAGAATATCCTCAAATGTGAAATACATGGGCACAAGTATTAAGAACAATGAGTGAAACAAGACAGCCATAGGAACAATAAAAAGCACCAATAACTAACCCTGATTGAAATAGAGATTTATATGTGCCCAAAGAGAATTTAAAGTAATTATTTTAAGGATGCTCAGTTAACTTCAAGAATAAAAAGAAACAATTCAATGACAGGAAAAATAATAAAAGATTAAATTGAGAAATATGCCAAATTGTAAAAAACCCCAAAAATTATGAAACTGAAAAATGCAATGTATTAATTAAAAATGCAATAGTGGACAGAATGTCAACAGAGTTACTAAGTAGAAGAATCTATACACTTGAGGACAGGTTATCTGAAAATACAGTAGTTCCCCCTTATTTATAATTTAACAGTGCAGGTTCAGTTTCTTATGGTTCACTGTAGCCTGGAAATACATCTCGACTTTGTCCTTTGGGTCTATTATTAAGTAAACTGGGACTACTTGAATACTAGCACTGTGATACCATTATAGGCAGTCTGATAATTGAGATGCTTACTAAGTTACTAACAGCAATCTGGGCAGGATGGAGCTTGACAGCAAGAGATTTTATCATGCTATTTAGAATGATGTACAGTTTAAAAATTATTTATTTCCTGTAATTTTCTATTTATGCATGATTCTTTTGTTATGACCTCACATTACCTCATCATATAGACATTTTCACTTCTTACATGTTACAAGAAGGGTAAATATAGTACAAAAAAAATTAATTATGAGAGACCACATTCACTTACTTTTTTTTACAGTATATGATTATAATTGTTGTTTTATTATTATTGATTTCTTATAATGTATAAATTAAATTTTATCATAGGTATGTACATACTAGAAACAATAGTGTATATAGGGTGTGGTAGTAGTCACAGTGGTAAGCATTTACTGGGGATCTTGCAAAGTGTCTCCCACAGATAAGGGAAGACTAATCAAAGGAGAAAAAAGAAAATGAAAAAGAATAAAGAAAACATTCAGGAGAGCATTGAAAGAGCTAATATTTAAGTTATGAGAGTTCAAGAAGGAAAAGAGTAGAAATCTTGTTTGAAAAAATAACAAAAAAGTTAAAAGTCTCTGTTTTAGTCTATTTTTTGTTGCTTATAAATTGTGAAACTTGGTAATTTATAAAGGTAAAGTTATTTTTTACAGTCTGGAGGCTAAGAAGTCCAAAATCCAGGGGCCACATCTGGTGAGCCTTCTTGTTGGTAGGGACTCTCTACATATTCTTGAGGTGGCAAAGGGTATCACACAGTGAGAGGGCTATGCATGCTAACATGTTAGGATGAAATAATTCAATTAACAAAATATATAATCAAAAACTTCAATAGACTTGATCAAGCAGAAGAATTTCTGATCTTAAAGACACGTCTTTTGAAATAACCCAGTGAGACCCCAAAAAAAAAAAACCAGAAAAAAAAAGAAAAGTTGAAGAAAGCCTATGTGACAGTTGGAACACCACAAAGCTATCAAATTTTTAATTTGGGTGTTCCAGAAGGAGAACACATGGGCAGAGTAATAGAAGTCCTATATAACAAAATAATAGATGAAACGTTCCCAAATTTTTTAAAAGATACAAGAAGCTCAAAAACCTTCAAATATAATCGATATAAAAAAGGTCCTCTCAAAGTCAAATTATAATCAAACTATAAAAAGTCAAAGACAAAGAGAGAATTCTAAAAAAAAAAAAAAAAAGCAGAAGATTCAAATGACATAAGGGAATCCCTTGTTACACTAACAGTGGATTTTTTTTTTTTAGCAGAAACATTACAAAGCAGGAAAAATGGGGATGATGTATTCAAAATGCTTTAAGAAAAAACTGGCAGCCAAGAATAATATACCCAGCAAAGTTATCCTTCAAAAATCAAGAAAAAATAAAGTTTTTCCAAGACAAAAATAAAGGGAACTCATTACCACTAGACCTGGCTTACAAGAGATGATAAGAGTCCTACATCTGGAAGCAATCTGAAATCTACAATTGTAAGAACGATGTATAAAATTCGCTGTTAGAACAGACACACAAAGAGAAAAGGCTCAAAAAAAAATTTTTTTTTTTGAAACAGAGTCTCACTATGTTGCTCTCCGTAGAGTGCGGTAGCTTCACAGCTCACAGCAACCTCAAACTCTTGGGCTTAAGCAATTCTCTTGCCTCAGCCTCCCAAGTAACTGGGACTATAGGCCCCTGCCCCAGTGCTGGACTATTTTGTTATTGTTGTTGTTGTTGTTGTTGTTTAGCAGGCCTGGCAGGGTTTGAATCCCCAAGCTTCAGTGTTGTGGCCAGTGCCCTAACCATTTAGCTACACATGCTAAGCTGAAAAGACTCAGATTTTAACAGTATAAATAAACCAGCACTACAGAAAACCACCAAACTGCAATGATAAACAATAAGAAAGAAGGAAAGGAACAAAAGGTATACAGAACAACCAGAAAATGATTAATAAATTGAAAGGAATAAGTCTGAACCTATCAAAACCCCCCAAAGGCAAATAATAAATTACTCACTTAAAAGATACAGAGTGGCTGAATGGATTTTTAAAAAGAAACAAATATTGCCTACAAGAAACTTGCTTGACCTGTGAAAACACATATATAGTGAAGGGATAGAAATGATCTTCCATGCAAATGGAAACCAAAAGCAAGCAGGAGTAGCCATACTCTTCATGTAAAAAGCAGTAAACTGAGATACAAAGGGGTATTATATAATAATAAAAACATCAAGAAGAGGCTATATCAATTCTAAATACATATGCACCCAATGCCAGGAAACTCAGATATATAAGACAAATATTACTACATCTAAACAGAGAGAGACTCTACTACAATAACATGGGGGACTTCCCCACCCTACTATTAGCATTTGCAGATTATCAGACACAAAATCAACAAGGCAACATTTGACTTAAATTGCATTTTAAGTCAAGTGTACCTAGGAGACATTTACAGAACATTTTATCCAACAGTTGCAAAACTTACATTCTTTGCATCAACACATGGAACATTCTTTTTTTTTTTTTCCATTTATTTTATGTTGCATTTATTCCCATGCCATAAGTTTTTGTTTCTTCACTTTCTTCTGGGATATCTTTTTCTTCTGTGCTACCTCTTCTTCTGGTTTGGGAACAATCTGTTCCTTTTCAGTAAGGATCATCTCCATGTGGCAGGGGAAGCTCATGTATGGGTTAATGTGACCATGGGCTCTGTAAGTTCAATGACGCATCTTAGGTGCTTTGTTCACTTGGATATACTCAATGACCAGAGAATCTACATCTAAACCCTTAAGTTCAGCACTACTCTCTGCATTTTTAAGCATATGCATCAAAAATTCAGCACTCTTTTTGAGCCACCGACCCTGTGTCCAGCCCCACTGTTTGGCCTGGGCACACCGACCAACTCCACCATTGTAATGTCAGAATGGTACACATTGTTTCTTTAAGGTGACATTCTTCAGATACTTCGTGGCTTTTTGTATATGCATACCTTTGATGGCCTGGGCAGTTTCACATGTGTTCTTAAAGTGAACATGAAGATTTGAGCCTCTTGATTTGCATGACTTTGTGGGGTTTTCTGGGTCAAGTGAATAGTGAACCATTTTCACAGATCACCTCAGGCTGCTTAGGGGAAGAGCAACACATGGAACATTCTACAGGGTAGACCATATATATATATATCACTATAACATACCACAAAATATATAAGCTAATTAAAATTAAAACATATGGGGCAGCACCTGTGGCTCAGTGAATAGGGCACCGGCCCCATACACCAAAGGTGGCGGGTTTGAATCTGACCCCTGCCAAACTGCAACAAAAAATAGCCAGACATTGTGGTGGGCACCTGTAGTTCCAGCTACTTGGGATGCTGAGGCAAGAGAATTGCATAAGTCATGGCACTCTACCAAGGGCGATAAAGTGAGACTCTGTCTCTAAAAAAAGTAAAATTAAATTAAAACATATTAGGTACCTTTTCAGACCACAATGGAATAAAAGTAAAAAACAATAATAATAGAAACTCTGGAAGCTGTACAAGTGCATGAAAATTAACCAACATGCTCCTGAATGAACAGAGTCAATGAAGAAATTTAGAAGAAATTTTAAAAACTCTTGCAACTAATGAAAATGGAAACACAACGCACCAAAATCTGTGGAATACAGGAAATGTGGTACTAAGATGGGAAGATTATAGCAATAAACACCTACTTCAGAGAAGTAGAAAAGTTTAAAATAAACAACAAAATGAAGCCCCTCAAAGAACTAGAAAAGCAAGAATAAATCAAACTCAAAATTAGTAGAAAGAAATAAATAATAAAGGTCAAAGCCGAACTAAATGAAATGGACATTAAACATCAATATGAAAGACCAATGAAATGAAAAGTTGGGCTTTTTAAACATGAACAAATTTGATTAGCTGCTAGCTAGATGTCTTTGTCTATTTCGTATTGTTATAAAGGAATAGCAGAGGCTGGGTAACTTATAAAGAATAAAGGTTTTTTCAATCTTTCTGGCTAGAAAATTGGGCACTGATGAGCTGCTTCCACTCCTGGCAGAAGGTGAATGGGGAGCCAGGATGCACAAAGATCTCATGATATGAAAGGGAGCAAGAAAGAGAGAAAGAGAGTGTCATGTTCTATGTAACAACCAGCTCTCATGGGAATTAGTTGAGTGAACACTCAAACGCTGAAGATGGCACCACACCATTACAAGGGATCTTGCCACCAAAACCTCCTATTAGGACCACCTCCAACATAGGAATCAAATTTCAACCTGAGGTTTTAGGGACAAACATCCAAAGTGTAGAACTAGACCAATCAAGAGAGAGAGAGAAATAAATCAAAAAATTTATCTGCAAAAAATCAAATAATGCCATTAAAAAAGTAAGAAAAACACCTCAACAGATATTTCTCAAAGGGAAACATACAAATGGCCAGCAGGTAAATGAAAAAATGTTCAATAATACTCATAATCATCAGGAAAATGCAAATAAAAACAATATCATCTTACCTTAATTATAATGGCTATTATCAAAAAACAAAAATCACACGCTGGCAAGGATGTGGTGAAAAGAGCACTCATACACCATTGATGGGATTATAAATTAGCGTGGCCATTATGGAAAACAGTATGGAGATTCCTCAAAAACCTAAAAAATAGAACTACCATATAATCCAGCAATCCCACTATTGAGTGTTTATCCAAAGAAAAAGAAATCAGTTTATCAAGGGAACATCTGCACTTCCATGTTTATTACAGCACTATTTATAACAGACAAGTTATAGAATTGACCTAGGTTTTTCATCAAGGGATGACTGATAAATAAAATGTGCTATACATGAAGTCTGACAATTAAGCTTATGAACTCATCCTAGAAAAAGTGCTTCATGAGCTACAAGCCTCATTGCTGAATATCACTACGGTAACCTTCAAAGTACTCCCCTTGGGAAGCTATGCACTGAGGCCAGTACCTGGTCATCATTCACAGCGATTTTGGAACTCTTTTTCTGGAATGACTATCAAAGCTGTCATTTTATTATACTTCATGTCCCAAATGTCATCAAAATGTCTTCTTTTTAATATTTCCTTTATCTGTGGGTAAAGAAAAAAGTCTTTGGGGGCCAGAACAGGTGAGTAGAGTGGACACAGTTATTTGTTTACTGGCTAAAAACTCCCTCAAAGACAAGTTATATGTTCTTTATAAAATAATTATAAAGTTTGGGAAAATAAGCAAGTACATTTGTGGAGAATAGCCATATCTAAAGTTATAACTATTGACTACCTATATTGCAGACATAGGTACATCTGCAAAACAGGCTCTACCATACATGAGAATTTACTAGAGGATCAGTGGGACATTAACAACCAATAACAAAAATCTCAATTTGGGGAAAAATCAACCTAGATCTTCATTGCACACCTCTGAATGGGCCAAAATGATCAATGTAAAATAAATCAACCATTTAAAAACATCTTTCCAGGGTGGTGCCTATGGCTCAAAAGGGTAGGGCGCTGGCCCCATATGCCGGAGGTGGCAGGTTCAAACCCAGCCCCAGCCCCCCAAAATAAAAACATCTTTCCAAAAATAGAAGTAAATATTGAATTTCTTGAGGACCAGCTAGCATCAAAAGGATTAAACAATTCCAATAAAAAATGCCCAGTACACTCAAATTTTGAGTCAGAATTTAAAACTAAATCCTAACAATTATAAGAAAGAAAAATTGCAACATTTGTAGGAATTGCCCCAGATGAAAAATGCCATTGTTCTTTATACTGTACGTGGAACTTTTCTCTAAGTCTAGAATTACTTCAGAATAAAATTTATGAATATCTTTGATACATGGAGAATTCTTGCAACTTGGTAGGAAAAACACTAAGACCCCAGTAGAGGAAAGGTAAAGAACATGAACAGAAAGTATACACTTCAGCACACTCGCCAAAGGAAAAAAAGGTGATTTACAGACACGGGAGAAAAACACTCAGTAGCAAAGAAAAGCAAATTAAAACGAGACTTAAATTTATATGTATTAAATTTTGGATTTGTTTTTAGTAGTAATATCAAATGTTTGTCAGAGTATCATGAAACAGGCACTCTTTCTCATTATTCATGGGGCATAAAGTTAGAATAAGCAATTTAGTTGCTTGTATCAAGAGTCTTGCATCGTTGAATGGTAACACCATTTCTTAGAATCACCCTAAAAGAAGATCCTGAAGAAAAGAAACAGCTTTATGAGCAAAGTTGTTCACTAAGAATTTTTTTATATTAATGAAAACTCAGAAACAACTAAAATGTCAAACTCTGGAGGGGGAGTTATAAGGTAAATTATTAAATATTAAGTAGCTATTGAAATAGTATTTACACAGGAATTTTTAAAATAATGCACTAAATAATAAAAGAAAGATGCAACATTTTTTATAGGATACGATCACATATTTGTAAAAATGAAGATACGGGGAAAAACTTTCTTTTTTTTTTTGAGACAGAGCCTCAAGCTGTCCCCCTGGGTAGAGTGCTATGGCTTCACAACTCACAGCAACCTCCAACTCCTGGGCTCAAGCGAGTCTCCTGTCTCAGCCTCCCTAGTAGGGACCATAGGCGCCCACCACAATACCTGGCTATTTTTTGGTTGCAGCCATTATTGTTTGGCGGGCCTGGGCTGGATTCGAACCTGCCACCTTAGGTGTATGTGGCCGGCAGCTTAGCTGCTTGAGCCACAGGCGCCAAGCCAGAAAAACTTTTTAAAGTACATGCCAACAGTAGTTGTTTGAGTAGAGGAGCTACAAGTAATTTTGTTCTTTTAACTCTTTTACATTTACTCTATTTTTTTTAAGGAGGATTATTAGTTTATATTTTTATAATTATGTAATGTTTCTCATTAATAATTGTTACTATGTCTAGAGCAGCAGAGAAATTTCATGATATTTGCTAACCATAGAGTCCAGGTTTCTGACTTTAATAAAGGAAACCTACATAAATTTTTACGCAAAGGACAATAATTTTTCCAATTCCATCTGGCAACAGCAGCCATAGAGAAGACAGCTATAGAAGAAAGACCGACAGACTATGAACTCTCTTGATAGGTGCTTCAATGGTATAAGAAATCCAGTGACTCGTGGGGTTTTAGGGGGGAAAAGACTCTTGTAGGAAAAATACGATTACACTAAATTTCTTAATGGTAATTTCTTAATGGTAAAAATACAATTACACTAAAATTTCTTAATGGTAATTTATTTAGTTCTTTAAAAAAATGACTTCTTCTGAGTTTAATAAAAATGCTTATTTTAAAAGTTTCAAGTGTTAAGCACTCCAATTTGTACAAATAATCAACACATTGAATCCCACAAAGGCATAAATGTATTCATGATCTATGTGTATGTGACTTAATAAAAAAAAAAAGTAAATTAAAAAAATAGTTTCAAGTGTTATGGGGATTTATGATGGAGAAAGTGACTATCACTATTATAGTTTGGTATATATTATTCCAAATATTTTGATGACTATTTAATATTTGGAAAATAATAATGAGAATTAATCTAAGCACACTGTTTTATAACTTGAGTTTTCAGTTACATGACAATGTCCCTTGTAGGAATAAATGGACTCCCCATTGTTTTAATGATTTTTTTTTTTTTTTTTTTGAGACAGAGTCTCACTATGTCACCCTCGGTAGAGTGCCATGGTGTCACAACTCCCAGCAACCTCAAACTCTTGGGCATAAGTGATTTTCTTGACTCAGCTTCCCAAGTAGCTGGGACTACAGATACCCGCCACAATGCCCAGCTATTTTTTTTTTTAATTGCAGTTGTCATTGTTGTTTAGCAGGCCCAAGTCAGGCTGGATCCTGCCAGCTTTGGTGTATGTGGCTGACACCCTACTCACTGAGCTACAGGCACTGAGCCTGTTTTAATGACTTATAATATTCTTTTTCTGATAAACTACAATTTGTTTAACCAATTCCTGAATGATAGTCATTTTGGTTAGCACTCCTCATTATTATCAACAATGGCACATTGAAAATATACACATGTCTTTGTGCACTTATGCAACCAAAAATGTCTGAAATGTTTGAATATATTAAAATAAACACACATCACCCTTAAATATATCTATATGATAAATTCCTGAAAAGTGAATTATGGGATAAAACTTACTGCTAAGCAGACAAATGTTTATATTATTATCTACTCTATAATGAGAATGTCTCTTTCCTTATAGTATTTTCAGCACTCTGTTATCACATTTTGTTTTGTTTGGGCTAATCAGAGAAGTGAAAAATAGTGCCTTTGTTTTGTTTTATAATATATTCCTTTAATCATTAGAAAAGTAACCATCTTTTCCTAGGTCTATTGATTATTTGTTTCGAGGAACTGGCCATTGTTTCCCTTTATCTGTATTTCTATTAGCTTATCTTTTCTTGTCAGTTTTTTTTTGTTTTTTGTTTTTGTTTTTGAGACAGAGCTCAAGCTGTTGCCCTGGGTAGAGTGCTGTGACATCACAGCTCACAGCAACCTCCAATTCCTGGGCTCAAGTGATTCTCCTGCCTCAGCCTCCCAAGTAGCTGGGACTACAGGTGCCCACCACAATGCCTGGCTATTTTTGGTTGCAGCCATCATATGTTTGGCAGGCCCAGGCTGGATATGAACCCACTGTGGCTGGCATCTTAGTCGCTTGAGCTACAGGTGCTGAGCCTTCTTCTCAATTTTTAAAAGCTCTTTTTACACAAGGAAATGTAGTCTTTAATTGTGTGTTGTATGCATAATTTTATAAGGTTTTCTTTTGACTCTTCTTATTTCAATTTTTTGGCATAAAAATTCTTTACTTTTAATGTAGTTATATTATCAGTATTTTTTCCTAATTCTTAGTTAGTGTCATGTTTAGATAGAGCTTCACTCAAAGATTAACATATATAAATGAATATCCACTTATATTTTCTTCAAGGATTTTTATGATTTCATTATTTTACATTTTTATTTTTGAAGCATTTGGAACTTACTGTGAGGTAAGGGGTTAAATGGAGATCCAGCCAACTTTTTCACAAGTGGCTAGTCAGTTGGCCTAATACTACTTATTAAATAATCCATCTCTTTCACACTAATTTGAAATGCCATATTTATGATATACTAAAATTTCCTACATGCCTAGTATATCTCTGGGATCCATTTACCTCTGCTCCTCAACCAGAAAATGGCAATTTATTTTTAGGTAAATATACTCTCATTTCAGAAAGTAATCTTGTTCTGGAGTTGAATATCCCTACTATATGGAAACTTCCCTTGTACTAACTTACCTTGCAAGATGAATCATCAGTCATTGGAAAGATGGCTCACATGGCTAGCAAAGTCAAATTCTGTATTATTCCCAAGACACTGTGAGCATTATCCCCAGCTCCTTACCCCCAGCTTTACTTGTCAAAGGATTAATAGTGTTCATCCCTCAATAATTCTGGCCAGTGAGTTCACTGTGACAAAATAATAGACCCCTGAATTGAAAGCCTGTATATAGTAAACATTGGTAACATCAATCTAAACAATGGAACTTTCTCTCTCCATGCTTTGAGTATGAATGAATGTTTAGCTTTGTATGTAGAAGTGAGTAACTTACTAAGAATCTTCTTTTCCAGCCAGTGCATCTAACGCTTGTGTAGATTTTCATCTAAAAATGTTAAAAATAGGTGCAGAATAGGTGCTTACAGGAACATTATAAATGGGTAGAGTTCACATAGAATCAATAACCGGGTGATCTGCCCAGTGTCCTGTCATTTTGTGTGTGTGCCTGTGTGTATGGGAGAAAGAGAGAGAGGGAGAGACTCTCCTTTTTTCAGTTATCAAAGCATGAAGGAAAGGAATGACTCTGGATCATACGATCTCAGGAGCTCTGATGGAATGCTATATTGTGCCTCTAGATTCCATTTTTGGGTTTTGTATGGTTACTTACTCATCCTATGTAATATCTGCCCTAGGGAAGACTTAACCTATTTATACAGAGTAGGTACAATGCCTAGGCACAATACACGCCTATAAAAAGGTTTTAATTTCTTTAAAAACAAGAAACAAAAATAAAATGAACTTTGAGGTCAAAGGAAATGTTTTGTTATATAATATTAATATATTCGTCTTTATACCAACGCAGTTATAAAATATAACTGTTAGTATTTGTTTGTAGAGTGAGGAGCTTGCAAAAGTCATAATACAGCCTTGCTTGTCCCACAAAAGGTTTCTTGCAACAGGAACACTGGAAATTTAGTTAAGTCCTTCATGTCTCTTCCACCCTGGAAATTCATAATTAAAGGCTTAAAGAAGCCAGGCGATTTAGAAACAAAAACCAAAACCTGTACAATTGGGTTTATTCCAGAGTTCTCCAAATTTATTTGATGCTAGAGTTTTTTATTCTTCCACACAATAACTTGTGTCTTCTCCCAGAACCAGTGATCCATGGAAGAACTTGGGGGAAAACTTGACTTACTATTATATTGAGGTTCAACATTGATCAAGTGAGTCTATAGCTGAATCTCTCAACCACATTTTTTTAGCAGACTATACAGAAGCCTAAGGGATTATTCTTTGTTCTCCGAGAATTAAAATGCATACCTGATGCTCTTTGAGAAGCATGCAACCAACACTGTCTTACCTATTCACTTGGCAAGAGTATTTTATTGTTGCACAAGTTTCAGATTTATGCTACACAGCTCACTGAGAGCCATTTTAATTCAGTTTTATTGATAGGTTTGCAGCAGGATGAGGATGAAAATAATTCCAAAATAGCAAGGAAGAAGGAAAAGCTGCTTTCCTGAATCCCACACTTGTTATTCCTTAATCTATCAGACCTTACTCAGAGTGACTTAAAATCTGTCGGCTCTCAAAAGGTTTCTCCAATAACAGATTTCTTGGTTCCATCTCAGTTCCTGCAGTCCCCATAACCACAGCCTATTCAATTTAGCAGCGCTCAGCTGTGTGAATGCTGAAATTAAAA
>CAUYQV010119481.1:0-12847 GCA_963574575.1 Galagoides demidoff | reverse complement strand
GTGGGGACCAGCACTGTGTGACCCTGGGTGGCAGGAAATGTGAGGGCTGCCTGGCCCAGCTGAGAGCCTGGGGCTCCCCCAGTAGTAGGAACTCCCACCCACTCATCCCCTCTAGGCCTCCTGGGAAGAAACTGAAAAGTGAGTAAGGAAGAAAGAGGAAATGTGTACTATGAGAGAGTCTAATAAAGTGCTATGTGAGTTTCCAACCGGGAATCCTGAAACTTGAGGCCCTGCTGATGTCTGCCAACAACCACAGGTGAATCTAGGCTAGGACATTTGTTCCCTCTCTGGGCTAAAGTTTTACTCTTTGTAAAGTCAGTAGGTGCTATGAACTAAATAATGTCCCCCCCAAATTCACATGTAAAACTCTTAACCCTCAATGTGAGAGCATTTGGGGGTGGAGTGTTGGAGAAGTAATTAGGTTTACACGAGGTCATGAAGGGCTTCCATAATGGAATTATGGAAGAGACACAGGGCTCAGTCACCCTCTTGTGTGTCTCTCTCTCCACCTGCCGTGGGAATACTCAGCAAGAAATGGCCATCAGCAGGTCAGGAAGAAGGCTCTCCCCAGGAAACCAAATTGGCTGGCACCTTGATCTTGCACTTCCTGGCCTCCAGAACTGAAAGAGTTGAATTCCTGTTGTTCAAACCAGTGCATAGTATTCTGTCACAGCGCCCAAGCAGACCAAACACCTACACGGTGTTGTTTATGCGAATACCTCTCTGGTTGGTACTTAATAGTCTTCTTCCATGACTCTGAAACACCATAAGATCCTGCAAATGAATCAAAATTAAATTATGGTCTGTTCTGGATTTTGTTTTTACTGTATTTCCCTTTTTAATTTGTTTTTCAAATACTTTAAACCTGAAAACCATGTATGGTTTATGTGATAACTGAGTAAAATAGAGTATTTAATTAAATAAAACTGCTCATTCCCCAAGCATCAGGGGACTTACTTGTAATTTCGTTATAGAAATCCTGCTGGATATCTCATAGCAACCTTATGAAGTAAGCACATCTTAATATTGTTCTCTCTAGTATTCAAAATAATGAGGCAATGACTAAGGTCCAGTTTTTAAGCTGAAGTAGATGTTTCAAATAAATTGATACATTCAAAATAAACCCTCTGCAATTCAGTACATTTTTGAAAGAAGCCTTATTTAAACAGCATCACAAGCATAGTATGAAGTTGGCGTGTAAATACTCTATTTCATTACACGGCAGGTAACAATTCACATTGCTATGAATACCAACAGTAAGTTAAATACTATGAAATTTGTTGCCAACCTTTTACACTTTCATTACAACCTGTTGAATCATATTAATTGAATATTAACAAAGTACATGGAAATGCAAGTTCCCAAGCATTTATTTTGACTATTATTTCGTTGTACAAGTACGGACGTGCCCACCATAGTTCGTTTTTTCACAAATCCCCGCTTATGGTCTTATGGATTTCTCCCGGGGTTTTATTATAAATAAAATGCTAAATTATCACATTTATGTACAAATCTTTCCCCTATCGATGCAAGCACATATTTATCTTGGATAAATTCCTAAGTGGCGATTTTCCGTCTCAAATCCATACTCCATGATGTTGAAATTTACAGATATAACACTGGTGAACGAATATGTAACTTTATTTTTCAACAACTGAACTCAACATAGCTTGTGAGTTACCATTTCAAAGAATTACTTAAAATAATTACTCTTACTAATTCAAAGCATATTGATCACCTCTTCTTTAAAACTCAATCACCGCTGGGTGACTGTTCACTTAAATATGAGATTCTTCCTCTTTCCCCCCTCTTTCCCACTTCCCACAGACAGTCTAGTTCTTAGAGTGGGGACAAGGGAATCTCAGCTCCAAATGCTGCCTCTGAGCTTGTTGCCGCTGCTAAGGTGCATGCTTACTCTTAGGAGGCCAGCCTCTGTCCTTCCTGCCTTCCTGTGCAAACCTGGTCTGAACTTGAGATGTACTGTGGCTTTGGTAGCTTTAGCACCATTTCTTTTTTTTTTTTTTAAACAAATCACAGCTGTGTACATGAATGCAATCATGGTGTACAATGTGCTGGTTTTATATACAATTTGGAATATTTTTATCAAACTGGTTAACATAGCCTTCATGGCATCTTCTTAGTTATTGTGTTAAGATATTTATATTCTATACCTAGTAAATTTCACATGGACCCTTGTAAGATGCACGGTAGGAGTGGTGGTGATCATTGTGTAGCTCAGGAGCACTTACCTGCATTTAGGTCAAGAGATCTCTCATGACCATTGCTATTCTCCTCCTTCTGGCATGTCATGATGCTTCAGCATGGTGCTGGATACAGGTGTCTAGTTTAAAGAGATTGGCCCTTTCCCATGATATAAGCTCTTCTGCGCTGGGACACCCCTCCACACTATTCATAAAAGATTAGAATTGCGTTCCCCTTCTTAGGCCCCCATTAACATCTATGCTCTTATCTCATCCTCTCTAAATCTTTTGTTTCTTCTAGTTAAAATCTTACTCATATTGACCAGGAAGAAAATGATTACCTTATGGGTTTTACTTCTCCTATAGTTTACAGTATAAATTCTCTGCTCACTCTTATGACCTTCTCTTAATAGTTTTTAAGTTCATATTTTGAAATTCTGAGAGAAAGCTATTATTCTCTCTCTTCAAAGCCCAGGACTTGCAAGTCAAGTGGCCTTTAAAATCTCCAAGCATGATTCGAATCAAATGTTAGTAGATGAGGTATCTGTTTTGAAAGTCATATATTTACATCATTTTCAGAAAATAAAAAATGAGTAATAATTTAGAAAATAAAGGTGTTTATAAAAATGGTTAGGTGGTTACTTCAGAAGGTGAGTATTGTAATAATAAAAATTTTTCTATTTTCTATAGTTGGGAACTATATTATGAATTAAATTATACAGATTATAAATGAATATTTCAGAGTCTATTTAAGAAAATTGCTCAACAATGAAGACCATCATCTTGTACTTAGTAGATAGGTTTTTTTTTTTTTTTTTACCATCAATGGAAGAAAAAATAAAGAGACCTTACAATGACATAATTGAACTGACAGGAAATAAAGAGTTACAAGTTTTTCTGGATTTGAAAGATTTCATACAAAATGCACCCTCAATTAGTAAAAGAACCACATTGTCTGCCTCAGAAGTTCTTTTTTATCTATAGGAAATAGGTTATTCCTATTTACTAAACAGTCTTAATAAGTCCTCATTATTGGAGAATTTATCCCAGCCTGGGCCTTATAGCTACTATGTAAGAATGAAGTGATTCTTACCCAGTATTCACTGAGTAATGAACAGACCATTTATAAAATTAACCCCCACTCAACCATGTCTTTATAGCTTGTTACTGTGTGGCTAGGACTATTATCAATGACTTTGCAGGTCAACCTACTAACATGTAGTAGACAATCACAAATGTTGTACAAAACACAGGATATCATGAGGTCATTGAAGTTAATTCTCACATAATTCTCTATAATTCTCATAATTGTAAAGAATTAACTAATTGTCTGCAAATCCATTGACAATGTTGTTACTGTTTTGGGTATTCAAAGAATGAACCCACAGACCACAGATCAGTGGTAAGACAGGATTTTATTAGACAGAAAGGAACACAGAAGGAATAAAAAGCACCAGAGCTTCTGGCAAACTGAAAGAACCAAGTGGGAAGTCTTCTACTTGCGTGCTTTGTTTATGCCCCTTGTGTATCACACTTCAGAAAAACACCTTTCCAAAGTTAAAGAGTGCGTTAACAAATGAATGGACGCAGTCCTCAGCTGGAGCAAGGTTATTAGGTTTTTGCAGTTTTTGTCTCAGGAAGGGATTTAGAGAGTGTGCTTTGTACTCAAGGTGGAACAACCCAAAACATTTTAGGCTGCTTTGTTCATGACCTTGCTAGAGCCGGGTGGGTGTGCCCTAGAACAGGCAGCCTGTTAGTGCCTAGAGATAGGGATCTGATTTCAAAGCTTACCTGAGCCTGGGGGTGGCGGAGGGGAGCAGATTCCTGTCCAGCCCTGAGTGGGGGTATCCAGTATCAATGTGGCAGAATTAGACCAGATAAAAACAAAAAGAAAATTAATGCAGAGACACAATAAACTCAAAGAATGCTTTCAATCTCAAGAGATTAAAAGGAATGAATCCTTGAGGAAACATGAAAATCTTGACATGCCCATAAATTGTTTTTCAAAAATTAGCCTCATTGTGATTTTGTAGGGTATCATACTGAGTTGTCTATATTATCATTGGAAAACTAACACGAGAAAACCAGAAACCAATGTTTGATAAGGTTCTGGCCCTCCCTAAGAAATTCACACATAATTGAAGTTAGAACCTACATTTTTATTAAATGAGCTAAAATGTGTAATATTTGTTTTTGTAAATTTTAGTTTTGTTTGTTCAAGAAAAAACTCTCAATCACACTTTATTTTTTATCCTAAAATCTAACGCAGTATTGATTTGCATTTTAGATGGATTTTACTCCGTGTGTTTCCCCTACTACTGGTTATAGTAGGTATAGTAGCTTAAAACTGTACCAATATAGCTGAACTTAAACTTCATTTTCCAGAATTCCTTCCCCTGCATGTCTCCAGGACATGACTAGGCACCAGAGACATGTTATACAAACTCTGGAAGGTGGAGTGAGACAGCACCTATGTATCTTCTGTTTTGGAGGTCACTGCTCCCCGGTATTGTCACTGACCTGTTTGCTCACCTGTGGGTGGGGAGCAGGGCCCAGACCCACCACTCTTCCAGCCTCCTTCAACTTATCCTGGGACAAGGAAGAATGTCAATTTCTCTAGGTCACACAGCCCATCAAGGTTGGAGGCTGTGATAGGCCCTGATTCAAGTGCATCCTTGAAATTTTCAATTGTCCTCACAGGTTGCAACTTGACTTTCCTCTCATTCACATGTGGATTTACTCCCCAGCTGCCAGTATGATGGGTCTGTGATGACTTAAGTTTCAATAGAAGATACAGGGGCAGAGGCAACAGCATGCACAGACTGCCCAAACGACTCCTACGGTAATACTCGATTTAACTATGACACCTCCCATATCACTCCTGGCAACTCAAAAATTGGCCTCCCTGTGATTTTGCTGGGCTAATTTAATGAGAAGAAGCAAGAAGTATTGTACTGTATCAGGGGTTCTCAACCGTCCTAATGCTGTGACCCTTTAATACAGTTCCTCATGTTGCAGTGACCCCCCACCATAAAATTACTTTCGTTACTACTTCATAACTATAATTTTGCTACTCTTGTGAATCATAATGTAAATATCTGATATGCAGGATGTATTTTCATTGTTACAAAGGGGTCACAACCCCACAGGTTGAGAAGTTATACTATATTGTCTATATTGCTATTGAAAAGTTTATATGAGAGAATCAGAAACCAACATTTGATACACTATGATATTCTCAGGCACCGAGAATATTCTACATAAGAGCAAATAGAACACTCACTATACCACCCCGTGCTCCAAGCCACCCAAACTGCTACCAGTTACTCTACTTTAGAATGAGTAAAACGTAAGTACAATGAATTGCTAGATGAGGAAGGGAGTTAGTTTTTCCTCATCATACCTTACTTCAATCAACACAAGTAATTGAAAATTGATTCATGAAAAAGCAGCGTAGAGAACGAAGCTAGATCCTTGACAGAACCAAGATGTGGTTTTCAGGTGTTGAATTGCATAGTGAGCGGAAATATAGGGCTACAGTCATCTAGTTCAGCTGTCATTTATATAGTTTGACAAAAAGGAAGTAGTTTAGCTGTCATTCCTTTTAATTGGAACGCTCTTCCACAGATGCTGAATAATTGAGAGCCTTCTTGAGAAAGAGGTAGATGACAACTATTTTGTGAACATAAATTGTTTTAAGACCCAATTTTTATTTACTTTATTAACTTCCATTGTGGGGGAGAGGACCGGGTGCCCAGTCCCTGCACTGACCACCTGGTCATTAAAGTTAATGAGGTAGGAACCACATTAGTGTTAGTCAACTTCTATTCCTCTTAATGAACTCAATAACATCAAGAATCATCAATTATGAATTTCCTATGGGGAGTATATAATTTAATCCCACCAAAGCACATGCAGTAATAAAATCATCTAGTTTTGCAGACAAGGAAACGAAGATTTAGACAGGGTTCCCAGTCTGCTCAATGTTACACAGCTATAGGGTTGTCAGATAAAATACATAACACTCAAATAAATTGGAGTTTCAGACAAATGACAAATACTTTTTAACCATAATGTCCTAGATATTTAGCTTAAGTGTTTGTAAAAGAAAACATTCACCAGACCATTAAACAGGTAAGAAAAACTTTATTTATGACTATCACACTAGGAAGAGAGACTAACCTGATTAACCTGATTTGGTTGAAACAAAAGCCAGGATTTTAATAGATTTTTTTTTTTTTGACACAGACTTTCACTTTGTTGCCCTTGGTCAAGAGCCGTGTGTCATAAGCTCACAGCAACCTCAAACTTGAGGGCTCAAGTGATCCTCTCATGTCAGCCGCACTAGTAGCTGGGATTACCAGTGCTCACCAGGAAGCCTGCCTTTTTTTTGAGATGGGGGGTTCTCTTGCTCAGGCCAGTCTGGAACTCAAGAGCTCAAGCAATCCACCCACCTTGACCTCCCAGAGTGCTAGGATTACAGTAATGAACCACCACTGCTAGCCAAAAGGCAGAATTTTAAGTGCTAGATAAACCCATGGAGCAGTACTGTAGGACCTCGGGGGGGTGTTGGTCAGTGTGAGAGGGCCATCTGTGTTTGGTAATTGGTGTTCATCAAAATTAGGCTTCTGTCCTCTCACAGATGACTGGGAGATGAGCCCTATCTTTCCAGATGATTACATATCAAAGAGATGGCTCCCATGTCCTTGAGAAAGATATTTCTTGGTTGTAGAAGATTTATACATCAAAGGGGCATAGAAATAATTTATAATTGCAAGGTTTCTAAAGTAAATGCTCTAAGAAAAGTTATGCCAAGAGCCAAGAATCAAGAAGAAAACTGTCCAATGTTGAGGGAAGCTGAGGAGAGTGTTAAGAGATCTAAGTCACGTCCCAAAATGACACAGAACATAATGATACTAAAAAAAAAAAAAAATTCGCTGTTATCCTGAAATTCAAATTTAACTGGGCATTCCGTATTTTTTCTTTTAACTCTAGCAGCCTTATTTAGCAGCTGTAGAACCAGTAGTCTCTTTGGTTGTCTACTCCCGAATTCTTCCTTGGCACAAAAAGATTTGGATTCAGTATGTGGTAAATAGGCAAAATCTTCAGACTCTGTTTCTATTTCCAGTAATTTTTTAGGGGTACCCATGTGTGTTCATTGTTTGCTTTGTATCGATAGAATATGGGGATTATTCCCAAGGGGGAAGGGAAGGCTTGTCTCAAACCTTGATCAAAGCAAGCCCAGCTCCTTCAAAGACGTATATCTAAGGTTTTTACTTAATTGAGAGAAAATTGGCACTTTCTTTCTTTAAAAGATTAAAAATTTAAAAAGCAAAAAAGAATCCACCAAACTGACACAAATCTCATCTTAAATAATCATTGTTCTGTTTATCAATTATATATAAGTCGATTCTCATCAAAGAATTATGTTTTAACAAAACATACTCTTTTCTTGTGTTAAAGAAATAACCCATCACTCAGATTTGGAATGCATTTTTCAGTAATAAATTTGAGATTTTTCAAATACTTTTTCAACATGGATAATTTTAGCCTTAGATTTCTTATCGAGCTTCATCACATTAATAAACTTCCCAATATTAAGCCAACCCTGCATTCTTGAAATAATCCATACTTGATTATAATATAGTATTGTTTGCATGAAATGCTTAATTTGAGTTACAGTTATTTTATTTTTAATCAATAATAATAATAAATGAAATTAGTGTTTTTAGTATTATCTTTGCCAGATTTTTGTATCAATAGTATATTCAGTCCATAAAAATATTTTGTAAATTTGCCTTTACTTTATAGATGCTATAATAAATTAAATAACATTAAGATTCTTTAAAGATTTGATTAAACCCTCTGTGTAAACATGTAGGCTGGGGCTTTTGAGTGAGATCTTCTTGGTAGCATTAACATTTCTAATTTTTTAAAAAATAATTAATCGGATTTTGAATAATATGTTTAAATTATATTTCTTTATAAAATTATGTACTTTATCTAGGCATCTAAGCTTATTTGTACAAATAACCATGCTAATTTTGAATTATTTTTGAGATATTTTTCTTTGCTTCTTAGTAATTTTCCCATCATTTTGTATATATGCTACCCTGTCCTCTTTTAAAATTAAACAAGTTAGCAGCTTATTTTCTTGTTTTCCTCCCAACTTCATTTGTATATTACTTCTATTGTTTCTATGTTTTTGTAATAATTTATTTTTGAATTTATGTTTATTATAAATTCCTTAGATATTCCTTCAGTTTATTTCATTTTTCTAAACTTTTTGAATCTGCTGTTTATTTGTTTTCATTCTCTCTTTTTTTAAAAAAAAAATTAATGTTTTAAGGTTCTGAGTTTTCCTCTGAGTATGGTGTCCCCTGGGTTCTGAGAGTCATCATATTTATGTTTTTACTTCTCCATAAATATTCTTTTTTTTTTAAACAGAGTCTCAAGCTCTCACCCTGGATAGAGTGTTATGGCATCATAGCTCACAGCAACCTCCAATCCTTGGGCTCAAGGGATCTACTTGCCTCGGTTTTTCTATTTTCAGTAGAGATGGGGTCTTGCTCTTGCCCACCCTAGTCTGGAACTCCTGATTCAATGATCCTCTTGTCTGGTCCTCACACAGTGCTGGGATTACAGGCGTGAGCTATCCTGCCGGCCCCCAAAATTAGCTTTTGCATCAGAAAGTTAAATATGAAACCCTGCAACAATGTAAAATAGGCTAACAGTACTCACATGACTTCTGCTGAGAAGGAAGCAGAGAGAAACTGATGTCTCTTCCGACAGTGAAAAACGACGTCACCACTGGACTGAGGACGCAAATCACACTGAGGAATTCCGTTCATCCCCGTGCTATTTAGCCCGCCCACTGCAGAATAAAAAGTGCGTAAGTATAGTCTTCTTATTTCTTCTTATTTTCTGATTGTTACTCTTCCCTTAAATCAAAATAACATGTACTCTATGTCTTTAAATTATTTGCTGTTTCTTCAGAGACCCTAGCCACTCCATCTGTGTTACCAGCCTGTTTTAAGTTTTTCCTTTCTTTCTTTTTTTTTCCTAAGTGAGCCTATTCCGTAAAGTCTTTCATATTTTTAACGTCAATGCCAAGTTCTCTCTGGAAACTATCAAAGGGTTTTACATGCTCTCATTTTCCCCATGACCAAGCCTCCTTCATGTATATTTCCTCATAATTAAACATTCCCACCATAAATGTTAAACTCTTTGGGAGAAAGGAGCATGCTTTTCCACATGGATATGAGGACATTCTTTTTCCCCAGTGAAACTAAAACAGAAAAAAAATACATTGTTTTCACAATTATATGTATCAACTATTATTAATGTTATGATCACAGATTTTCTTTTTTTCTTTTTTTTTTTTTTTGAGACGGAGCCTCAAGCTATCCCCCTGGGTAGAGTGCCATGGCATCACAGCTCATAGCAACCTCCAACTCCTGGGCTCAAGGGAGTCTCCTGCCTCTCCACCTCCCAAGTAGCTGGGACCACAGGTGCCCGCCACAACGCCGGCCTTTTTTTGGTTGCAGCCATCATTGTTGTTTGGTGGGCTGGGCTGGGGATTCGAACCGGCCACCTTAGGTGTATGTGGCTGGCGCCTTAGCCAATTGAGCCACAGGCGCAGAGCCACAGATTTTCATACTAGAAGAAAGATACCACTGAATTCGATCTATTTATCTTAAAGTTGACAAAACTGATCCCCACAGAAGTGAAATGATTTTCTTAAATCCAAAAACCACTGCATCATTGTTCAGTAGTCTACTTCACTGAGTACAGAAAATATTTCTACTCATCCTTTCTATTATTCCTGAATAACAATAAGTTTCCAGCTTTAGTAATTTCAGCTACTGAGCAAGACAGGACCCGTATGTACTTTTTTTTTTTTTTAGGTTTGATGAGGAGTTTCTAAAAGGGGAGGGGCATGAGTGACATGAGAAAGAGTTGCATGTGGACAAATAATGTGTACTAATGGTATACGTGCTGCTAAGAAGATGCTTGTGCTTTCAAATATGCTGCCTGGAGAGCACAGGTGGGATTTGTGGATTAGCTACTTAAATATGTATGAAGCTATTTAGACATATTTTATTTATTGAAAAATGTTTATACTATAATTATTTCAAAAATTAAGCTTCCACATGCTATCAGAGGCTTAAACTAAAATCTAATTATTCTCAATCACATCCTCCTAATACTAGGTCATGGCCAAGTGGAAAAGGGTGAGAAAAGTTCTTCAAGGGGTATTTGTTGCCATAAACCTATTCATCTAACAAAAAGTCATTTGGATCATATTCTGAAAGCATCTTATGGATGAAAGTCATAGTAAAGATATCTTAGGGATTCCCGCATACAATAGTTGTAAACATGCTTAATGCTTACCATGTACAAAGCTCTTGGAGCTGGTATATACATTCAGTCCCTTAGTACATAAAATAATTCTTGAGGTAGTTGCTGTTATCATCTCCACTAGATGAGGAAACTTTCACTGAATTCTGTGAGCTCAAAGTTAATCTGAAGGCAGAGGTTATCTCTGTAAACATAACCAAAAACTTTTGGGAAATGTCAAAGTAGGATTGAGACTCAATTCAAAGCAAACTAATGGGAATTAAAACAATAAATTACACAGTTGGGTGATCAAACTAGAAAGAAATCAGACATCAGTAAAGTAGTGAACTCTGGACTCTATTCAGTCCTCCAATACATACTGTACAGCTCAGATGTTGAAAAATTTAATTAACTCTCAACCTTAAACAACAAGTAGACATCACATAAAATTCCAGATTTCTGGCTTCTCTTACAAAATAAAATAACAAAAACAACCAAAGAGAAGATCTAGAAAGTCTTTCTGCACATTCTCATGTGGCCACAGTCAGCTGGATCCAAGAACCATTTGCATCTTCTAGATGAGAATTTGCCTTCTGGTTTACCAGAATTATCACTGTTCTCTCCTGTCTCACAGAACCAGCCTGACTTTCTCAGGTATCTTCACCAACTGCCCTTTGTAAAGGCCAGTGTGTTGAATGTGCATTGTTTCCCCATCACTAGTGGGTGAAAGTAAGTTACTCCAGATAAGTTTTGCTATCAGACCCATGAATACGCTGTCGTTGTCTGTCCAGAAGTTCACAGTCACGTTCAGTGGAGAGTAACAGGAGTAGCTGTTAGTTACCCTTGTATTTTGTTTTCCTCCAGGTATATCCTATTCCACATTTCATTTTCTTTTAGCACTCTGTATGGTGCTAAGGTTCCCCCCACCACACCTTTTATTTTCAGTGTGGAGGATGAGCAGTAATCAAACAATTTTGAAGGAAATTAGTGAAAAGTATTTTTAAAAGTTAAAAATCAAAGTTTCTACTCTGTCTTTTATTTTTCATGAGTAAAATAACTTTTCCAAATCTCTCTTTGGCAATTTTCTTTCTCTCTTTTACTTCCCTTTCTTTCCTGGCCTCCAGAAGAGATTCACAATTCCCTGGAAATAAGTGTGGCTTTAAACCCGTCATACAACGTGCTGTTTGGTGCTCTCACTGTACTTGCAAATCAGAGACCACAAAAGCCTTTCTCCATGTGGACCACAAGATGGAAAAGTTGGGGAATTTTAAATTTTAAGCCTCCTGATCTCAGGAAGTTCCTACTGTGTATCACAGTTACATACATGTGCTACAATACAGTTCTTTTCCTCAAATTATTTGGGAACTTTTCTCTGTGCATTGGCCTTCAAAATTTCTGTTTTCGTGTTTCTGGAATAGTAGTTTGTTGATTCTTCATGGAGTTGTTATAAAGTAGAAGAAAACACAGGACCTGGCCCTTGATCAGGGATTTCTGTGGTCTTTTTACAAAATTTCAGGCTCTATTTTTCCTTCTTAACTTTTATTTATTTTTCCCCTAGGCATTTATGTTTAAGCACCATAAAAGACGGGAAACATGCCTTTAACAGATGCAATTGCAGGTGAAGAGTTTTAGGAGGGTAAAAGCACATGAGGAAGGGTGACGTGACTTATTTTGAAAGTGTGAATCACACACTGGAGCCGTGATGCCACCAAACAAACCATGGAAATGCACCTTGGGAGGTGAAAATATGGTTTTAAGAAATGTGATAATAGTTTCTATAGAGCACATAGAAAATATCATTTAACTTTTGCTATTTCTTTTCTTTTTCACTACAAATATTAGAAAATTGCAAATAAGACTTTGTTGTAAAAAAATAAAGTTGGTATCAACCTTTGAAGTTCTTGCTAAAATTTAATTCTCAGAATTCTCCTGGAGGGGGGAATTCTGCTGCAATACCCATTTCCAAGTTAAGTATTATAGTTGAGTGACCTTAGAATAGCAAGAGGTGAAATCTTCTGCCTATGTGGAGAAATGAGAGTGATGGGTGATTCCAACACTTGGCTGAACATTGAAATCAGTTGGGGCTCGGCGCCTGTGGCTCAATCTGCTAAGGCGCCAGCCACGTACACCTAAGGTGGCGGGTTCGAATCCCCAGCCCGGGCCCACCAAACAACAATGATGGCTGCAACCAAAAAAATGGCCGGGCCTTGTGGCGGGCGCCTGTGGTCCCAGCTACTTGGGAGGCGGAGGCAGGAGACTCGCTTGAGCCCAGGAGTTGGAGGTTGCTATGAGCTGTGATGCCATGG
>CAUYQV010119480.1:0-31375 GCA_963574575.1 Galagoides demidoff | reverse complement strand
TGTGTGTGTGTGTGTGTGTAAAATGGACCAAACATAGGTTTTATTTTTTTCCCAGACTTGTAATACATATAAATTATATTGTTAAAACTCAACTAGTTTGTTTTTAGATGAAATTAACAGCTTCCTCCCGTAATCATGTGTTTTTCTATCTTAGGTTTTCTTTCTGAAAAGCTTAGTTTCTACAAAGGCAAAATTCTCTCACCAATAAATATAATTTAGGCCAAGTGTTAGCATTGATTTATTTTACTATATAAGAAAATAAAAACTGAAAAAGTTTATTCAACTTTCCCAAAGTCACAAAACCAGTAAGTGTTAGAGATGAGATTTGAACCCAAAGCTTTGTGATTTCAGAATCTATTTGCCTGCTAATGTCCACAGTTTCTTAAGTCCCTGAACCATGATAAGATACATAGTCTAATGTAACCGCTAAGTGGTTATGCTTGCCACATTACACAAAAGGGAAAGCTATTTCCCACATGGTCTACAGTCATATTCAGGATGACCTGGAGACTCAAAATAAATAGTTTAAGTAATTCATGTTAGAAAAAAGGGAAGGAAGAAAGACATAAAGTGAGAAGGTCAATCAGATACGTACTGGAAAGGTTATTCATTGAAGGGGAAAGAATGTAGTTTGGAGACACAATGACTCATGATGTCCGTGATGTGGATGGGAAATTGACTTGGAAACAAATCACAGTTCTAAAACAAGAATCCTTTGAGATTAAGAAGGTTTTCTTTACTTCAGTTTCTTATTCTCTATGTAAAATACTTATATTTGTAAGTTGAAATTTCTTATTTTGTCAGTGAAACCCATTCTTCTGAAAATGAAAAATCATTGGCTATGCAATAGTAAAAGTGAACTTAATGGTCAACTCTTAAACCCTTTAAAGAGAGGAGAAACTTCTATTTCTCTTTCCTAATTTTATTCAATTGTGATGCTGCTCTTCTCTAAGATTTTGTTGATCTTGTATTTTGTTTAATTTAACGAAGTCCTTCCCTCTAATTTTGTATGTATACTTTGTATAGTTTTTTCTTCATTTTTTAAATTTAATTTTTAATTAAAATCATAACTGTATATTTATGGGGTATGATGTCACGATTTGATTTTCAGTATGGGATGCTTAAATCAAACAACTTTGTACAGTTTTTTGAGTCACCTTTTAATCATTTAGCTGGCCAAGCATTAAAACCAATTTTCTTTTTAATGTATTTAAATATAACCTGGGATATTGAAGCTAGTTGGTTTACTATTTAGTTTATTACTTAGGATATTTTAGGCAAATAAAATATGAATTGTTTATTCTGAAATAAAGTTATTTTATTAATAATATGGAAATTCTTTATTTATTGATAACATTTTATCCTGAAATAAATTAACTATGAAAATGTTTTAATGATTCGTTAAAGAATTATGACTTGGTAGTTCGACTTTATAGAAGAGAAATAATGTATAAAACAGCATTTGGGGAGAATAATGAACACATTTTTATTTAGCGAAATGGATTCAACGTATTTCATTACTAGTATGTTCTTTCATATATTTTACATAATATTCCATTTTATGTAATTAATCAATAGTCAAGACTTTTACTATTAAGCAATAATTGAAGATGTAATGATGATGATTAAGTGTTTATACAGACCTCATTAGTATTAAATCTTGAGCAAACAGATTTAATGTGAAATGGAGATACTCCAAACTAAGCTTTTTGCAACGTATTTTGTTTTTCAAAATTTTGTTTTGTTTCCAACAGTTTATATAGAAGCACACGATTTTTCTGTGTAGTGTAGTTACTTCTTAACTTTTTGTTTTTTGAAACAGAATCTCACTATGTCGCCCTCAGTAAAGTGCTGTGACAACACAGCTCACAGCAACCTCAAACTCTTGGGCTTAAGTGATTCTCTTGCCTCAGCCTCCCAAGTAGCTGGGACTACAGGAAGTACAGGCACCTGCCACAACATCTGGCTATTTTTTTTGTTATTGTAGTTGTCATTGTTGTTTAGCAAGCCTGGCCAGGTTCAAACCTGCCAGTCCTAGTATATGTGGCTGACACTGTAACCACTGAACTACGGGGCACTGAGACTACTTCTTAACTTTTTAAAGATATCAAAGTTCCAATTTTACTTTATTTTGTTTTTTCTCAAAGGCGGTGACAATTTCAAGTGATTATTGAGATTTTGTTCTTTTTCAAAAGTCAGAAATTCCTTTTTTCTTTGAATGTGTTTGAATGGGAGCCTTCTTTCTTAATCATTGGTGAATTTTTTTTTTAAATTATGAAAGATTAATCTTATTTTATTATTTCTGGGAAGCTAGAGGGTGAAAAGTATGAAGCATCATGCAGTTAATTTCAGTTTCTTGACCATGTAGATTATTTTAAATATAATATACATAAATGCTTTTTCCCTCAGAAATTAAAGTTTTTATCCTACTGATATTTACTCAGTCTATTGTCCACATCTACAAATCCTACAAACATCTACCATTAAGCCTAACCATTTGTGGTGGTGTTTTGGGGGTTTGGTTTTTGTTTTTTTCTTTTTGCTATTGTTTTTTGAAGTGGGCAAGTGACCCTGCAGATGGAAAGCCTACTCACAAAAAACTTGACAGTATTTTTGAAAGATGTTTTCCTGCTCATGCGTTGATGTTAGAGCCCGATAGTAATGCTCTGGTTTCCTCATGGATGAGTCATTAGTTTTCCTATGGATGCTCTTAGAAGAAACTTCATTATTTTTGGTCATATTTGTGAAAGAGAAAAAGAGACATAGTGTCTGTCGTGCTAAGTCCTCACAGTATCTTTTCATTGAATCTGAGAGCAGTAGAGGGTTAATACAAAGACATTTGGTTCTCAGTAAGAGGTAAATTGTGTCTCAGTCTTATCAATGAAGGAAATCAGGTAGGAAATATTGTATACCTATGCCAGGCAGTAATAGACATAAGGTTTGTGTGAGAGTGACCACTTGCTGTACAAAATACCTTGCAATTATAACACATCATGTATTTCCAGGTGCCAAGCAACTGCTGCTTGTTTTATAACTCCTTGCCAGTTTATTGTGTTTCAAACAATAGGTGATGCAGACCATGGGAACCTCAGTTAAAACGTATTCCCTAACAGCATCCGGATGTCATACATATTTTTGGTGTGAAAACAAAGTAGATAAAGCAGTGTCATTGACCATGACAAATAATACTTAAAGGTACTGAATTCTATGTGGAGGTTTATGCTAAATTAGGATGCACATTTGATTAGGGTAGGAAATGCTATGTATTTGAACATACAAGGAGAAAATAATTTTTCTGTCTAGAAATTCAATAAACAAGATGCCCAGCATTTCCAGGTGTTTTTCAGAGTTAAATCGGTTTTCCATTAAGTTTCCCTCCTTCTTTTCCAATAGTGCTCATTTATTTTGTTTCATTCTAAGGCATGACTATAAAGCCTTTTAATGTCCTTTTTGTGTTACAAGAGGGATTGGTTAAACTTAACTGTATTTTTCCCGTCAGAGTATTTTTCAAAGAAGCATAAAAGAAAACTGTATTCTAATCCTTTGAAGTCATACAAAAAAGGAGGATTTTAAAAGAGGAACCGTCACTTTGTAACATTTTATAATACATGTATATTAAGAGAAGATGCATGTTATTTTTTAATTCATTATTTACTGTTCAAAGAAAACTTTTGGAGGTAATGTTTAGCTTTAAAAGTATCTAGTGCTGCTTAGAATGATCTTTATTTTGTTTTTATATCACCTGTTGCCTCAATTTTTTAGGTAAAATAAAACCATATTCATTTTACCTCACTTTATTTCAGCATGCTCTGTGTATTCTGTATTCGTGCTAGCTGAGCTAGTGCTCAGGGTCACTTCATCGAAGGTCAGGGAAGTAGTGACTGGGACTTATTTCATGCCCAAAGGAAAGTGACAACTTCCCTCAACTGACTGTGAATCAGCCATACCACAATCAAGCTCTTTGGGTATCGAGAACCATGGCAAACTTCTCTTCAGCTTGACATGTACTAAGTTATTATAAGTTAGATTTGAGCAAAGTAACATTTGTCTTGTGACCCAACTTATACTTTTTAAAAAAATATTTATTTATTTATTTGAGACAAAGTCTCACTCTGCTGCCCTGGGGTTGAGTGCCATCTTAGCTTACAACAACCTCAAACTCTTGGGCTTAAGCGGTCCTCATGCCTCAGCTTCCCAAATGGCTGGGACGACAGGTGTCAGCAATAATGCCTGGTTAATTTTTCTATTTTAGTAGAGACAGGAGTTTCACTCTTACTCAGGCTGGTCTTGAACTCCTGAACTGAAGTGGTCTGCCTGCCTCGGCCTCCCAGAGTGCTAGAATTACAAGTGTGAGGCATTGTGCCTGGCCTATATACTTTTAAGTTTATCTAACTAGAATAACTACATTTCAATTATGTATTAAAATTAAACAACTGGTCCTTCATTTAAAAGTTACTATGCATTAAGTGAAAGTCTTTTAAACACCAAAATCTCCATTTTGTATGTTAGAATATTAGGATAGGGGTATGGACGCACAGATGGATGGATGGATTGAATTGTGCATTTACAAGTGGAATCTTACCTGTTACAGTGATTCACTTTTTTTTCCTCAATGGTTTGTCCAAATTTAACTTTCTAAATACATGAGACTAAAACAAAGCAGAAAATTTTAAGCTGGAGAATTAAGTAAGATTCACTGTTCTATTGAAATCGCTATGGAGATAAAAGAGCTCTGAAAATTACAATCAATACAATTATGGCTTAACTATTTAAAAAATTAGTTTGCATTTGAATTTTGAGGAATCTTGATATAAATAAGTCCGTGAAAAATACAATGAATCCCTGTAAGAGAAAAGGACCTGTTTTTATTCAATGTCCAAGTTCAATTTACATTGGAGGAGAGCATGTGAAGAATTGGAAAGTGTCTAATCTGTGCCAAGGGGTTTATGAAGATAATCTTATTCGGCTACTATGAAATAGGGTTATCTCCATTTTGTAGTTTGGGAAATCTGCTTAAGCTATAACTACATTGGGTAACAAATAAAGGAATAAGATTTCTCATGTAGCATTCTCTTTATTTTTATTGTCAAGTTAATATAACCTTTCCGGATATGATTGTTTGGATCAAGGGCTTCTGAACATTTAGATTTTATTGACCATTAGAGGTAATCCAATTCAAGCAAATAATCAAAAACTATCTTAAAGACTGAATAATATTGTCATTTTTTAATTTTGCCGAGTTAAGCCATTTTTAAAATTTTGCCTACTATCACAATTTTATTTTAAAATATTAAAAAAATGTAAAAGGCTAGAACCCCAGAATGAAAGACATACCTTGAAATTGGTAAATGTAGCTTTGAGAAAAACACCTTACACTGGCTCATGTGATCTGATTTCAAAGTGGACTGATGAAAACTTTACCTATCTTGGTCTGCAGATGGGCAGTAAGAAAACATTGGCTTGGGCTTGGCACAGTGGCTCACACCTGTAATCCCAGCACTCTGGGAGGCCAAGACAGGTGGATTGCCTGAGTACACAGGTTTGAGACCAGCCTGAGCCAGAGCAAGACCCCATCTTTAAAAATAGCTGGGTGTCATGGTGGGTGCCTGTAGTCCCAGCTACTTGGGAGACTGAGGCAAGAAGATCCCTTGAGCCCAAGAATTTGAGGTTGCTGTGAGCTACGACACCACAGTACTCCACAGAGGGTGACTAAATGAGACTCTGTCTCAAAAAAAAAAAAAAAAGAAAGAAAGAAAGAAAGAAAGCATTGGCTTATACTATAGATCCCTAAGGGGGGAAAAAAAATTCTATTTAACATTTAAGATCATGAACATTTAAGAAAGCAGAGCTTCTACTTAGGTGGCATTAAGGTATATTCATGTACTAGATGACCATAACTTTATCTATCCAAACTATAAGCTGCACTTCCTTTTATACGGAGAAGAAGACCAAGTTATTCTAGGTCTTCAAAAATGATTTTCATAATCTTGACCTTTAAGAGAGTTTTTCAACAATCAAGGAGAAAATAAATGCTCTTCCTGGGCTATGAGTGAGGGGCTGGAGAAAGTCAAAGAAAACAAAGCATGTGAGCTGCCCAGCCCTAGGGAGGGTAGAGCCCCAGAGAAAGCATAGCTGGACACAAGGGGACACCAAATGAGAGGCCCTGGCAAGAACAGACACTGGACACTGGCGCCCATCAGGCAATCTCAGGTGTCACAGCTGTTTGGGTGGAGGCTCACCTGGACCAAGAGACAACACAAAGACCAGGGCCCTCTCTCAATGGCAGCGTTACACACGCACACCGTGGAATCTAGATAACAGAGAAGAAAAGCAGAGGGCCTGCAAAGGGGGTACACTAACTTAGAATTATCTTAGATACTTAGAGTAATAGAGAATATTAAATGTTTTCTCCAAAGAAAGTTGTGTTCAATGATAGAAAAATTAAGTTATAGTTTAGTCCCAAGTTGGGACTAAAAGTATTAAACCACTATAAATATTTGAGTTAAACTGATTATCAAAAGGAGAATTGGAACTTGATATCTTGCTTTTCATGTTCTGGAGAAATGTTTATGGTGAGATCAATTAATAGGTAGCAAAACAGTTTGGCTGAAAGTTAAAAGAGATCCAGAGAGAATCAGCTAATTATTCAGGTTGCTTACTTTAGTCTCTTAAAAATGTTAAGCAATACTAACACCTAATTTTATGCATGTTTTCTCTGCCTTAAAAATTTTCGGAAAAAAAAATTTAGGAAGGAAAAAGGGTTCTTTCAAGTCTCAAGTTCTTACAGGCCCATTTTGAGAGGGGCGTTAAAGTAATCTTTGATTAGAACACTGTCTAACTGATTGGCTAATCAATTAGATTGATTGTTCTGAAGCCTGTTCTCCATTTTGAACCATGTGATTTACACAAGCAAATCTTTGAAAGCCTCAGTTTCCTGATGCCTAATATTGAAATAATGCTCCCTTTCCTGCCTTCCTAACTGCATTTTTGCAAAACTGAAAGTGAACAATATGGTGACAGTGTTTTGCAAACTGAAAGGCACTATACAGATATAGGGTACAGCTGATGTGAAAATGTGACATACATGAAGTTACCTCCGCTGCCCTGACCTCTTTTATGTAAGTTTATGAAGACTCCTTCTTCAGATGTGCACTTGATCTCATTACTAATTTAGACAACATCCTATCATGGATATGGTAATAATATAAATAGATCAAAACATCTATCTTATTAGAAGTTAAACATGAGGCTTACATCCTTGTGGAACTGTGCTACACAGATGGAAAAGTTCTGAATGACAGTAAGAAAAAATCAATGTTTTTCTTTCTTTCTTTTTTTTTTTTTTTAAAGCCAGAGTCTCAAGCTATTGCCCTGGGCAGAGTGCCATGGCATCACAGCTCACAGCAACCTCCAACTCTTGGTCTTAAGCAATTCTCTTGCCTTAGCTTCCCAAGTAGCTGGGACTACAGGTGTCCACCACATCACCCAGCTGGGTTTTTGTTGTTGTTGTTGTTGTTGCAGTTGTCATTGTTTAGCTGGCCTAGGCTGGTTTCAAACCCACCAGTCTGGGTGTATGTGGTCAGCGCCCTACCCACTGAGTGACAGGTGCTGCCAAAGTTTGTATTTTTTTGCAAAGACTTAATGAAGCAACATCATGACAGAATTTATGACCTTCTAAGCAAGGTAGAATATTAGTGTTCTGATTAAAGCAGGGAATGTTATGCATGATGAATCTGAAAGACACAATCACACTTTAGTAACTAATCTAAAGTTACTGGGTTCTCTGATGGTAGAAGAGAATGTTAAATTTTAGGTAAAAAAAAAAAAAGAGGTCTGTAACAGATGATAATATCAGTAGTAGTTCTTATATATTCAACATGTTCTCTGAATCACTTTTTCATGTGTACTGCTATTTATTCTAAACATCAGCATGGACTATTATTCTCCCTTCACAAATAAGAAAATGAGCTAATTGAGGTTATATATTCAAGGCGATACCACCCAACTATTCAGTGGCTGACACAGCCCTTAAATTCATCACCATTTACAGATTCAAGGGATAGTGAGAAAATAGCTTTCTTATATTTTCTTAACTAATTCACTCTGGCAGTACATAGAGTTACACTGTACATAGTTCAGTGCGACGAAAATTTCCCCTCCTACTTGGAGAAGTGAATTGCCTGTGAAGAAAATCAGGAGTTTTGAAGTAGTGAGAGCTGTTCTATATCCCTGTTAAGTTTGCACAGAATTAGCAATAAAGTTTAAGATTTGTGTGAGCACCTATTCAACACCTTCCCTAGGCACTGTAGAGAACACACCAATAAATAATATGAATTACCAGTTCTTTGGGAACTTGGGTTTTCCTTGGCAAGAAAACATACTGATTCCAGGCAATATTAGTAAAAGGAGGAGGAGGAAGGACACTTCGGGTAAGAAGTGAAGAGAAAAGAGGCAAACAGAGAAATTATGCTGAGGCTTTGCTGTTTCTGCAGCTTTATAGCCGGTTCCTTCTGGATAGAGATGGAGGGAAATCGTTCCAGGTATGAGGATTTACACGCATTGGAGAGGCAAGAAATGGTGAAGCATCCTCACTTTTCGAGCAGCAAACTGTAAAGATGAAGAGATGGCAAAGGTTCTTAAAGGCCATGTAAAGAAGGTCTGACGATTCAGTGCCCAGTGATCGGGTCTGACGGAGTTAGTGCGCAGTGATGAGGTTTGAATGAAGGTCTGAAAAGAACAGTTATGCTTTTAAAGAATTCAATTGTAGGCACACACAAAAGAGGAAATATGAGGGCTGAACAAAGAAAATTTTTCCAAGAGATCTGGTAGACTTTGAACATTTGCCTTTTAGCATAATTAGAGCCTGTTTGAAAGTTACCTATAGAATTGGTTCATTGAGGTCTTGGAAGTAGATAACAAATAAAATAAAAAGGAAAAGGAAATGAAAAGGAAATTATCAAAGATTAAAAAGGAAATTATTTGAAATGCTTGCATTTGGAATGTGAGAAGAAAGAGTAGAGTCCAAGAAGAATAAGAAAAATAGTTTTAAAAACCATTTTCTCTAGCTTGGCTCAAGTGGCTAAGGCGCCAGTCACATACACCAGAGCTGGTGGATTTGACTCTGGCCCGGAACCTCCAAACAGTAATGACAACTACAACCAAAAAAATAGCCAGGCGTTGTAGCAGCTGCCTGCAATCCCAGCTACTTGGGAGGCTGAGGCAAGAGAATCGCTTAAACCCAAGAGTTAGAGGTTGCTGTGAGCTGTGAGGCCACAGCACTCTACCCAGGGCAACAGCTTGAGGCTCTGTCTCAAAAAAAAAAAAAAAAAAAAAAGCCTAGGATTCGGCATTCTAATGGTTAAAGCTAAAGACTATATTGAGAAATAAAGGCAATTGTTGTATAGTGCAATAGAACTGCCATAGAAAATAAGATTAGAGACTGTATCCTATATGTAAGATTTATAATTCTTACCGGAGTATTGGCAGTAGAGCCTCAGAGCCAAATCCATGTGTTGAGATAGTAGACAGTAACGAGCAGGACTTAACATACAAAGAGTCGATCCAGGTAATTTGATCCACTAATTAGATAAATTTGGAAAACCTGAATTATTGGGCCAGAGATGCACTTTGATAAAATTCTATAAATGATTTCTAAGATTTGTTGCCTTTAAACCACTCATATGCAAACTAAGAGTTCAAGCCTGACTCAGATAATCAGATCTGAAGTAATAAAAAATGCTTCCCCTTTGAAAAACTTAAATGCAAACTTGTGGTCTTTCAAAATAGGAACAAAAGAAAATATAAATCAAAGGCTCCTAAAAATCATCCTTTTACCAGGTGTACCAGGGAAGAAACAAAGAGTGAGGCAGTTTTCCAAAGTAGAAATAAAGATGGAAAGAAACCTGCCTGGTGAGGGAGGACGTCACAGGAAGTACAACACGGGTGTAGAAGGAGTTATTGAGGAAAGATACAGAGAAAACTTAGTGTTTGTTATAGAACAGAAGTGTAGCATTTTTTTTTAAAGGCATTTTTAAAGAATTCTCCTTTGCTCATTCAAAGTTCAAAGGCTGGAGGAAATAATAGGAAATTGGGGGAATTGCAGGCAGCTGCCATCTGTGGTCTTTAGACCTTGAGTTGACATCGTGACCCTCTATTAAGAAGCTCCCCAATGTGAACTAAGAGAAACAGCATGCCAATTATTGCCCTTGTAAGGCCATCAGAGGGAGTTTGCAAGCACCATGGCTTAAGCTTCTAAAAGAGACTTGCAAAGTATTCAAGCAATTAACAGTGTAAAACAGTCAAGGGAGACATCAAAAAAAGCCCTGCACTCCAAAGTGGTATTCCCTCTACCCTGTAAAGATTGGAACCAAGCATCTGCTTACTGCAAGATTCACACCCCAGCAGATGTGACTTTTCACTGATTTGTGCTTCCCACTCGCACAGAACCACACCACTGATTGAAAACACACAAACACGTTTTTGTGAGAAATGTTTCCCTAATGGTCAAATACATTATGTGAATTCAAGACAATTATTCTTTTCGATGAATGAACATTCATTTCTTTATCAACTGAGTAACACTTCCTTGATTGTGTCTTCCGTAAGTGACAAAAACCTAAATCAAACTGACTTAAGTAGAAATTAAATCTACGTATTAGTAATCAAAAAGAGCTGATACGTATATTCAATTTCAGGTAAGGTTTGAACTAGTAGCTCAAGTGATAGACCCAAAGGCCCATTATTTTCCATCTCCCTACCATTGATGGCAATGATTTTATTCTTAGGCTTCAAGATTATTCCCTCTAGCTCCAGTTTTAAATTCTCTCCAGAGGGTAGTTAGTATTGCTTCTGCAGGTCCTGAGTTCGCCTCCTCATACCAAGCCTCTCAGGGAATAAAAAGAGGCATTTTCCACCCACTGGCCTCGCCAAGTGTCCTGTCACTCCTTGTAAACTCTTTCTGAATTATCTGTCAGTCGAAGGCAGGGATATACCGATAGCTTAACTAGGATCATTGTAACAGAAAGTGAGTGGAGAGTGAAGTCAGTCTCACCTCCATCTCTTATGAAGAAAACAGAAAAGACTGATTCCCCAGAGGGATGTTGTGGTGCTCTTCTACTTGCCTCTCCTTGAAACAAAGTAAAAGCAAAAATGTAAGAGAGGTCATGAAATAATGCTGAGTGTCCACTACAATCTCACCTAGATTCATAACTTGAGGGATGATCTAAATTGTAGAGTTTATATTTTTTCCTAATCAGAGGCAATTAATTGCTTGATCATAATGGCTGGAAAGTAGACATCAGAACAAACTTAAAGCTCATTTAATACATCAGTCAAATATAAATACTGAAGCAGAAGAAGACCATTTGGAAAGTAGAGTACAGTTTCATTGGTACCCATTTAAAGAAAATGTTTCTACCAGCCAAGATAAAGGTTTAGTAGGCTTACTTCCCTAGACAGATTCATTCTCTGTAATTCTATACCCTTCTCAGCATATCCCCACCAGTATATAGTAAATAGCATGTCAGCATACTTTGTAGACTCAGTTTGATCCTCATTTCCCAGGTAGATATCCCTAGAAGAAAAATATCTTTTCAGTGTAGATTATTAAATTAGTTGTCTGGAATAAGTCAATCGCTGGAAAGGCCAACTGGCCTAAATTTTCACAGGGCCTAATAAACTTTTGATAACCAATAAATAAGCAGAAGATATTACTGAATACTTGGTGTGACTTAAGCTGCCTATCTGACTTTGAAATACGTATTTCTGAGAGGCCAATCTTTGTGGATGGAACTCAAATGAGAGAGAAAACAGGAGACTTTTTTCTGACTTTAATCTGTATGCAGCATTGCTACAAAAATTTTCCATCTGTACCTTAAAAATACGCTGGAAATTTCAGGAAACAGAAGGACTTACATTTCTAACCAAAATGTTCTCATCCACTTATGAATTTAGCAAGTACTCCTAAGGAAGTGAAAAGGATATTTGATACATGAAGGTAACACCATTGCAAAGCAAAATAAAACCTTACATATTGATTTTAATTTGAAATAATGCTGTTTGAGATTGGGGAGGAAAACAAATCTTTCTACTGCAATGATAATTTGAGCAGAAAACTCATTCTGAAAATTTAGTTTCACAAGTATTAATTCTTATAAATCATGGATTCCAGTTTTACTGGAGGATTATAGACATGTTTTACGTCTTCATTGGTTGAAAAAAATCACTTCTAATTCTAATATCTGTTACTTTCCTTTGATGATTATGTAGTAACAGAAATAATTTTCTGACATATGTGTAAAATGTAACCAGTTTTATATGTATATATAGGTGTGTGTGTATATTTGTCAGATAAGTCATATTTAGTGGCAAAAATAGAATAGCAATGACATTGAAAGTTGGTTATTTTGAGATTTAAGGAAGAATTAATAATTTAGGACCTATTGTTTCCAACTTAGATAGTATTTAATTTCATACTAATAAAAGTTAAAAGAGGCTTGGGTATATTTTGATGAGACCTTTGCAGAAAAGACATTGAAACATTTTTTTTCTATTTTGATAAAAAAGAAAGGTTTGTATATAATTGCCAAGATCTCCACATGCTATAACAGTGATTTTTTCTATTTTTTTATTTCTTCATAATAGTTACTCGTTAGCCTTGACAGCCTTTGTTTTTTGTTTTGTTTTTTTTTTGAGACGGAGCCTCAAGCCATCCCCCTGGGTAGAGTGCCATGGCATCACAGCTCATAGCAACCTCCTACTCCTGGGCTCAAGCGAGTCTCCTGCCTCTGCCTCCCAAGTAGCTGGGACCACAGGCACCGGCCACAACGCCCGGCCATTTTTTGGTTGCAGCCATCATTGCAACCAATGGTGCCTTAGCCGATTGAGCCACAGGCGCCGAGCCAACGGCCTTTGTTTTTAACTGCCTATATAGTATGTTTCTAGGATATGCTTTACTTTTAAATTAATTTTAACATCTGATTCACGTTATGTTCTTCTTTTTCTTGTACTTTATAAATTATTATTTCATAGGGAATCTCCCCCAAATTCAATTTTTTTCTGGTCTAAATAAACAAAAAGAAATAAACATTATTTGAATTTTGTAAAATGCCTTTAAAAACAAGGGTTTCAGTGATCAAGTTTTTTGTCTCTTTTACAATAAAATTTCATTCTAGTTGAGCATATTAAGTCCTCTTTAGTCTGGATATTTAATAAGTTTAAACTATAGGCTAAAACTTATAATAGATTATAATAGTAATTTTATATATCTGTATGTACTTATATATACATTCATACCTATAGAGATAGGGAAAGAAAGGGAGACTATATTCATAACTACAAGGCATAATTATCTTTTATAATATAATTAAATGCAAACACAAAATTAGCAATAAGTTTAAAGTAAAAGCACAATAAACAGATATTTGCCCTGTGGAATGGGAGAAAATATTTGCAGTCAATGTATCTGACAAAAGTCTAAACCTCAGAATTCACAAGGAACTCAAACAGCTCAACAAAAATACTCAACCCCTGTAAAAAGTGAGCTGAGGACATTTTTCAAAAAAGACAAACAAATGGCCAAGAAGTACATGAAAAAATGTTCAACATCACTAATCACAAGAGAAATGCAAATTAAAACCACAATGAGAAATCATCATATACCAATCAAAGTGGCTATTATTAAAAAAGCAAAAAATAGATGTTGGTGAGGATGCAGAGAAAAGGGAATTCATACACTGTTGGAGGGAATATCTATTAGTGTAACATCTATAGAAAAAAGTATCATCACAAACAATATGTCAGTATAACAAAGTTGCACAAGTACCTCCTTGAGTATATACAAATAAAAAACAAACACACCCACCAGGGTGGGGTGGCTCGGTGGCTCAAGCCTATAATCCTAGCACTCTCTGAGGCCCAGGTGGGTGGAATGCCTGAGCTCACAGGTTCAAGCCCAGTCTGAGCCAGAGTGAGACCTCGTCCAAAAAATAGCAGGTGTCATGGCAGGCACCTATAATCCCAGCTACTCAGGAGGCTGAGGCAAGAGAATCACTTGAGCCCAAAGAGTTTGAGATTGCTGTGAGCTGTAATGCTATGGCCCTATACAAAGGGAGACAAAGTGAGACTCTGTCTCAAAAAACAAAGCACACTTACTAAACAAACAAAACACTATTCCAAGCTGAGCATGGTGGTTCACACCTGTAATCCTAGCATTCCAGGAAGCCATGGTAGGAAGATTGCTTGAGGTTAGGAACTGGAGATGAGCCTGAGAAAAAGCAAGACTCAAACTCTACTAAAAATAGAAAAAGTTAGCCAACTGTGGCAGCTTGAGCCTGTAGTCCCAGTTACTCAGGGGGCTGAGATAGGAGGATTGCTTGAACCCAGAACTTTGATGTGGCAGAGAACTAAACTGAGGCCATAGCACTCTAGGTCAGGTGACAAGAGTGAGACTGCGTCTAAAAGTAATTATAATAATAATAACCCTTCCTGGCCAGATGTGGTGGTGTTTGCCTACAGTCTCAGCTATTCAGAAGGCTGAGGCAGGAGGATCACAGGAGCCCAGGAGGTTGAGGCTGCAGTGAGCTACAATGATGCCACTATATTCCAGCCTGGGCTACAGAGTGAGACACTATCTCTAAAAATAAAAATCACCATTTCCATTAGACTGGATATTCTATCACTAGATCTCTCCAGATTTCTCTAGCTTGTATCTCGTAGTGAAAAGACCTGCATTTCCCTAATTTGTCATTAATCTGCAGCTGCACATCTTTTCAAACGTATATCTTTTGGAGGGTCAATTTAATTTTTTTGCCAATTATTAACTGGATACTTATTATCATCATCATCATTATTATTACTTTGTATCTTTTTATTTTGGAGATAGGGTCGTGTTCTATTGCGCAGGCTGCAGTGCAGTGAGTGGTATGATAGCTCACTGCAGCCTCAAATTCCTGGACTTAAGCAATTCTTCTGTCTCAAGATGGTCATGTGGTTTTACCTTTTATTCTGTTAATAAGATATATCATCACATTGATTCATTTCCATATGACTTCTAGCCATATACTCTTAGGACAAATGCCACTTGATATGATCCTTTTTATTTTATTTTTTATTTATTTTTTTATTTCATTTTAGTATTTCAAGAAATATAATTCTTTTTTTTTTTTTTTTTTTTTTTGAGACAGAGTCTTACTTTATCACTGTAGGTAGAGTACCATGGCATCACAGCTCACAGCAACCTCCAGCTCTTGGGTGTAGGCAATTCTCTTGCCTCAGCCTCCTGAGTAGCTGGGACCACAGGCGCCCACCACAAAGCCCAGCTATTTTTTGTTGCAGTTTGGCAGGGGCCAGGTTTGAACCCACCACCCTCAGTATATGAGGCCAGTGCCCTACTCACTGAGCCACATATGCTGACCAAGAAACATAATTCTTTTCATCAGTATTCTATATTTGGTAAAACGTTATCATAACACCTTTCTTCACTTATTATGCATGGTTTCCTGCTGTTTTTGCATATCGGCTACTGTGAGGTCTTAACCTGTTAAGTCTCACATCTGGACTCCTTCAAAAGCAGCTTCAGTTGCCTGCTTTTTTTGTTGTATATGTCACCTCTTCCTATTTTTTGTATGTTTCATAATTGTTTTGTTTAAAAGTGAAAATCTTTAAAAATATATTTTGACAACTTCTGCATACTGATTTCCCCACCACCACTGTGGGTTGAATTTGCTGCTATTTGTTAGTGCTTTATTTATTTGTTTAGTGAGTTAGCTAAACAGCCGCTGTGAGAGTCTATTTTTCCTTAGTGTCTAGCCTCCAGTGTTCCTGTCAAATATTCTTTTTTTTTTAATTTAAATATATTTAGGGATACAAGTTTTTGCTACATGGATGAATTATATAAGACTGAAGTCAGAGGTTCTAGTGTACCTGTTACCAGAATAGTGTACATTGTACCTGATCTCCGTCTTAGTTTTTAATGTCCATCATGCCACCCTATGATCATATACACCCTTTGTTTAGCTCCCACTTACAAGTGAGAACATGTGGTATTTGTTTTTCCATTCCTAAGACACTTCACTTAGGGTAATGGTCTCCAGGTCCAATCAAGTTGCTGTAAAAGACACTATTTCATTCCGCTGCTCAAGGCTGAGTAGTGTTCCATGGTGATACACACACACACACACACACACACACACCATATTTTCATTGTCCACTCATCAGCTGATTGGAACTTAGGTTGGTTCCATATCTTTGCAATTGTGGGTTGTGTTATAAACATTTGGGTGCAGGTTTTTTGTTTTTTTTTTTTTTTTAATAAAATCACTTCCTTTCTGTTCAGTAGATACTTAGTAGTGAGATTGCTATATTGAATGGTAGGTCTACTTTTAGTTCTTTCAGGAATCTCCATACTGTTTTCTTTTTTTTTTTTTTGAGACAGAGCCTCAAGCTATCCCCCTGGGTAGAGTGCCATGGCATCACAGCTCATAGCAACCTCCTACTCCTGGGCTCAAGCGAGTCTCCTGCCTCTGCCTCCCAAGTAGCTGGGACCACAGGTGCCCGCCACAACACCTGGCCATTTTTTGGTTGCAGCCATCATTGTTGTTTGGCGGGCCCGGGCCGAGGATTCGAACCTGCCACCTTAGGTGTACGTGGCTGGTGCTTTAGCCAATTGAGCCATAGGCGCCGAGCCTCCATACTGTTTTCTACAGAGATTGTACTTAACTGCATTCCCAACAATAAGGTATAAGTATTCCCTTTGCACCACATTCATGCCAACATCAATGGTGTTCTGACTTTTTAATACTTGCCATTCTGACGGTAGTAAGATGCTATCTCCTTGAAGTTTTAATTTGCATTTTGCTTATTTCCATTTTCCTGTTGAGCATATTTTCATATTTTCTTTGATATTTGTCTTTCTTTTTCTGAAAAATATCTGTTCATGTCTTTGCTTACTTTTTGATGAGGTTGTTTGGTTTTTCTGCAGATTTGTTTGAGTTCTTGGTAGAATCTGGATAATCGTCTTTTGTTTGATGTATAATTTTTGAATATTTTCTCCCATTCTGTAGATTGTCTATTTACTCTGCTGATTATTTCTTTTGCTGTGAAGAAACTTTTTTAGTTTAAATAAGTGTCATTTATTTATTTGTGTTGTTGCTGTATGTCTTTGGGGTTCTTAGCCATGAATTCTTTGCCTAGGCCTATGTCTAGAAAAAATTTCCCTATGCTTCTTCTAGAATTTTTATGGTTTCAGGTCTGATATTTAAGTCTCTAATTCCACATAAGTTAATTTTTGTATATAGTAGGAATCCTGTTTTATTCTTCTGCATGGCATGTGACTATCCAATTTTTTCAGCACTGTTTAATGAACAGAGTATCCTCAGCTTCTATTTGTATCATGACAGCTTTTTTAATTTTGTCAAAATCTCCATTTGTTTTTAGACAGCACATTATTCCACATAGTCTCTTTCCTCAAGCAGAGCTACAGAGCCCTTTGCTCTTAAGGTCTACCTCTCATCCTGCATAAAATCTCTATGCCACTGCACAAGAGCTGCAAGCAGAGATAGTGGCCTGCTTCTGCAAAGTGACACTCTTGCTGCATGGGTGACTGTGAGGGGCTCTCACTGGTGGCATGATATGGTGCTCCCTGATCATCTTGCTTGCCCTTCCCAGAGTGACATCTCTGCCTAAAAGTGAGTTAAAGCAGGAGCTGTAGGAGCCCTGCTGTGTGATTGGCATCCCATGTCTGAGCATGGCTTGAGTGGAGGAACAGAGACCTGGTCTTCTCAGCCATACTTCCTAGGAATAAAGGTTCTGCATCATGGGGCTAAGGAAGATGAGAAAATTCAGTAACCTACTTCTTATAAGGCCAAAAAAAGATGGAAAGCACCTTCTCCCCTTAGGTACCAAGGTAAGCATTCCTGTGATAGTTTTCATAAGATGGAGTTTGGGGAGAGGAGATGAGAAAGGGAGCAGATTGTGGTTCACATGCCACAGACCCTACTGTTCTTAATGAGATTTAATAGATCATTTTGAACAAATATTTTTCCACTTTCTATATACTCTTAGGACAATAACTAAGTACTTTAAGTAATTTTTAAAAATAATTTCCTCCAGTTAAATTGTTTCTGTTTTAAAAGAGATGAGGATATTGCTATATTGCCCATACTTGTCTTGAACTCCTGAACTCAAGTATTCCTCCCACTAAGCCCTCCTCATAGCTCAAACTACAGGCAAAGTTCCAACTTAAGTTGTTGTTTATTGAGGAGAGAGTATGTCTTGCTACTCACTCCTCCATTTCAGACTGGGATTACAGAATACTTTCAACATTGAAAGTCAAGAACATAAACATTCTGGTAAAACCTTTAACAAAGATGGGTGGCGCCTATGGCTCAAAGGAGTAGGGTGCCAGCCCCATATACTGGAGGTGGTGGGTTCAAACCTGGTCCCAGCAAAAAAAACAAACAAACAAAAAAAACTTTAACAAAGAAGAGTTACACAAACAAAGTTTTTTGTGTATAAAACTTCTCAAGCATCCTGGTAAGCTGTTTGAAATTGATTTATTACAGATCATAAACCAGAGTTTCCTCAAATTGTTTGGATACTATTGTGCTCTGTTTTAGAGAAACATGTAGAATGCCTCAAAGTGTGCTTTTGGTCACTGAAAATCAGAGGGAAGGGAAATTGGGTAGACTTCATTCTGTCTAACATAACCGTTGTGTTTCACACAGTGATATTAAAGGCAAGGGAGCAATCTTACACTCCCCTTCATCCTGAAGGAAGAGTCTCTTCTAGACTTGGTAAGGCTAAACATAGTCTGCCACAGAAGAGGGAGCACTGTGTGTAAAACTGCTCAAGCATCCTGAATAAGTTCCGCCAGTGCTTTGCATATTCATTCTAATAGTTGGTAACCAGAGGGTGTTCCACCATCTGGAAAATTGGCTGCTATTTCAATGATACCAGAAATCAGACTATTGACTGGCTGGAAAGAACAATCAGTGTCACATATATTTGGTGATTTAGAGGCAAGTGGAATTTCTGTGGGACATGAAGAGGATGCCTTGAGTTCCTCAATTCATCAGCAAATCTCAGTATTTGTTCATGTTAAAATTCACCCTGTAAAAGTGTGGTCTATCTTTCCAAACTGTTGAGTGTTTTGTAGATTCTCACTCTGTCATCCACATAATCTGAATCCCCACCTAACCACCAACCTAGTGTCTGACTGTATTAAACCTAATCCAATCTTAGATGAGACCATGTAGTAAGAGAAGGATGAACATTCTTGAGGTACTCAAGAAAACTCCCAACATAGTGGTTCTCAGATACCTCAATTTTTTGGATAAAGAAAATTTTTTTAAAAACGGGGGTAACTATCTGAAATGAATGGCCTTAGCTTGGAGCCCATAGCTCAATGGTTAGAGATCCAGCTACATACACCAGGGCTGGTGGGTTCGAACTCAGCCTGGGCCTGCTAAACAACAATGATAACAATAACAAAAAAAACATGCAAATGTTGTGGCAGGTGCCTGTAGTCCTAGCTACTGGGAGGCTGAGGCAAGTGAATCACTTAAGCCAGAGAGTTTGAGGATGCTGTGAGCTGTGACACCACAGCACTATACCAAGGGTGATATAGTGAGACTCTGTCTCCAAAAAATAAATAAATAAATAATAAAATTCATGGCCTTTTATTTTGACAAAAAGGATATGGAAGAAAATGGAAAAAATGTTACTATCTACTGTTACCATATCATAATCTTAATGTTCAAAATGTAGAGAGAACAAAAATCTCAAAATGAATATCAGTTCTTATTTTTTTAAAAAAGGGAGAGTAGACATCCATGGACACATATACTCCCAAATACGAATAAGTTAATGTACTCCATGCACTACAATTATCTATATTTATTCATTTATGCACAGACCAATGAGATTAAGCCCCATATTATATCCATGAGGTATACCAATCTAACATAGCTACATTTATAATCTAGTTCACAGCTACATTTATAATCTAGTGTACCTGTGATGAGTTGAGTGCCTGCTAAACTTGTTTCTGGTCCTGGCTGCAGTGCCAGTTAAACTGTAGCCTTTTCCTGGCACAATCTCAGTGAAACAGGGTTTGTTTTTTCCCACCCAGGGACTGAATATTTTAATAGTCATGGATTGGCTTCTCACAGGTGCTTATTTCAGTCCTGTTGGTATATGTCATGTTCTGGCAGGAGGCACTGGGTGAAAATTATCAAGGCTGAAAATATAGCCTAGAAAAACATGAAAACAATGTGCTTTTGTGGATTTGGATTTCTGTTTCTGGAAAGAATTCTAACATTTCCACCGCATTCCCAGCAGGGAAGATTTCTTTTTTCTTTTTCTATCCTTTTACTTACTAACACGGAGTGTTAAGCATCTGGGGACATTAATTACATCAGTCTGCCAATTTCAAAACCATAATAATTTGTAGTTTTTTTGGTTGGAAAGGTGATACATGTACTGATGAGGATGGCAAAAGAGAAAATAATTATTTTTGGATTTTTTATTTTCCTAATGGGCTTTAAGGAAGCACGGGTGCAAAGCTTTTGCAGTCAGAAAAGCAAAAATAAAATTTATACATTCCTGAAGCCAACACTACCTTCTTGTAAAGTACCATTATCTTACCTGAAGTATGAATTAACTCATATGCTGATAGAACAAAACTGAGATCCTTGCATTTTTTGTGAGTCATAGCTAATGGTCAAAAGTCCTCTCTTGGTGCCAACTCTTGTCTAAGGTTTCTGCACATGACTGAAATAATAGCTGCCTAGAGCATGTCTACTAAATATATACCTACCTAGTAAACAGAAGAGAAGGTCTCTCTCCACCACACAACTCCTTGATAGGAAGTTTAGCTTTTTTATTTAACTGAAACTGACTAAGATGATGATTTCCACAGGCATGTGGAAATACCAAGTTTGGTCGATCCCAGCCTTTCTCCCTAAATTTCAACATTAATGCAATGTCGCTCTCCCCATTCTAGCTCTTAAAATGGTCATACACCAATTCTGATAAGCTCATCTGAAGGTAAGAATGGCAAAGTGTGTCCTAGCTGAGCTCCAGAGGTTATTGTTATAGTTTTTGGGGGCCATCCTTACTTGACAGACTTTATAGATCTTCAAAGACATCACTGCATTTTCATTGCACTTGCTGTTTTCTTAGGACACCTAGGCCTGTTTTACAAACCTAGTAGGCAACTGTGGTACTTCACACCTAACCTCCAACTATTGTACCTCAAGTCAGAAGCAACATAGGCAGCACAAACTTCAATTTCTAGTGCCTTCTTTCCTTCTTTTTTAAATTTCAAAATAGATTGTAAGTAGGTGAAATCCTTTTCCTAGTTTTTATATTTACCAATTCTTTATTCCATTCCCATTAACCCATCCATCTTGAATAGCAAGTTTGGCAAAACCAATAATTAATTTACTGAAAATTTATCAGCTTTATATTAGATGAAGTCTTGCATAAGGAGAATTACATAGAATTACACAAAATATTGAATCTTCTTACTAATTATATGGATAATATTATTTTACTTTCTAGTGTACCTTCAAAACCATTTGTCTCTTAATAATTTCAAACTATACAGATCTACCTGTGACTGTTGAATCACATACATGAAGAGACAAAAGAAACAACTGAGGTAATAGGAATCAATTTTCAAGTAAAGTGTTGGTTATAATAAACTTGTGAGATAACATATTCATGTTTATTATTCTTATGCAAACTATATTTAGAGTTGTGGAATACTTTCCTAAGAGAAGATATTTCCAAACATAGTAGATGAAAATATAATAATTTGTCTTTTTAAAAATATTTTTAAAATGTTTATTGTATGAGTTTGATTGAGGGTATTAAAAATTAGGTTCCACTAATTGCATTTGTTAGATAAAGCCCCTCTTATAATTGTGTCCCATCCTCAGGAGGTGGACTATACACCATGAACCCATTCTCCTCCCCTTGCCCCTCTCCCTACTTGTTCATGCCCCTACCATGCCCTCCTTGTATTAGCTCATCTACAGCCTTCATATTAGAATAGAATACATTGGATTTTTGCTTTTCCACCCTTCTGATGCTTTACTAAGAACAATATGTTCCACCTCCATCCAGGTTAATGCAGAAGATATAAAGTCTCCATCTTTTTTAGTGCTTGAATAGTATTCCATGGTATACATGTACGACAGATTGTTAATCCATTCCTGGGTTGGTGGGCATTTAAGCTGGTTCCATATTTTGGTGATTATAATTTGTAATAAGCTAGGTAAACAGTCTAGTGCAAATGTCCTTATGATAAAATAATTTTTTTCTTTTGATTAGATGCCTAGTAATGGGATTGCAGGATCAATGGGAGGTCTAATTTGAGTTCTTTTAGAATTATCCATATTTCCTTCCAAAAAGGTTATATTAGTTTGCAGTCCCATCAGCAGTGTAAAAGTGTTCCCTTCTCTCCACATCCATGCCAGCATCTGTAGCTTTGAGACTTTGTGATAGGGCGATTCTCCCTGGGGTTAGGTGATATCTAACCCCAGTGAGATATCTATTTTGATTTGCATTTCTCTGATGATTAGAGACAATGAGCATGTTTTCATATGTTTGTTAGTCATTCATCTGTCTTCTTTAGAGAAGGTTCTATTCATGTCACTTGCTCAGTGATATATGGGCTTATTGAGTCTTTTTTGGTTGATTAATTTGAGTTCTCTATAGACCCTAGTTATCAAGTTTTTGTCCAATTCATAATATGCAAATATCTTTTCCCATTCTGGAGGTTGTCTATTTGCTTTGGTTGTTGTTTCCTTAGCTGTACAGAAGCTTTTCAGCTTAATTAAGTTCCATTTCTTTGTTTCTGTTATTTTTGCAATTGCTATGAAAGTCTTCTTCATAAAATATTTCTTCAGGCTGATACATTCAAGTGTTTTCTCCACACTTTCTTCTAAGATTTTTATTGTTTCATGCCTTATAGCCTTATATTTAAATTCTTTATCCAACTTGAATCAAGTTTGAATCTCAAATGGTGAGAGGTACAGGCCCAATTTCAGTCTTTTACACATGGTTACCTAGTTCTCCCAGCACCAATTATTGAAAATGGATTCTTATTAAGTATAGAATATAAATGTCTTAACACAATAACTAAGAAAATGCCATGAAGGCTATGTTAACCAGTTTGATGAAAACAGTTCAAATTGTATATAAAACCAGCACATCGTACCACATGACTGCATTAATACACACAGCTATGATTTAATTTTTTAAAAAAAAGAAAGAAAAGGGAATCTTTTCCCCAGCATATGTTCTTGTTTAATTTATCAAAGATCAGGTGGCTATAAGAGGTCAATTTCCTCTCATGGTATTCTATTTGGTTCCAAATGTCAATGTCTCTATTTTTGTGCCAATACTATGCTGTTTTGATCACTATGCCCTCATAGCATAGCCAAAGTCTAAAAAGGTGATACCTTGGCTTTGTTTTTATTGCCAAAAATTGTGTTGACTATACAGGGTTTCTTCTGGTTCCATACAAAACAAAGAATTATTTTTTCCAAATCTGGAAAGTATGGTGATGATATTTTAATGGGGATTGCATTGAATCTGTAGATTGCTTTGGGTATTATAGACATTTTGACAATGTTGATTCTTCCCACCCATGAGCATGGTATGTTCTTCCATTTGTTAATATCTTCTGCTATTTCTTTTCATAGGGTTTTGTAATTTTATTTGTAGAGGTCCTTCACCTATTTTGTTATGTATACTCCTAGGTATTTCTTTTCTCTTTCTTTTCTTTTTCTTTCTTTCTTTTTTGAAGCTACTGTGAAGGGAATGTGTCTTTGATTAGCTTCTCATCCTGGCTTTAATTGGCATATACAATGGCTACTGATTTGTGGACATTGATTTTATATTTTATATCCTGAGGCATTGCTGTATTTTTTGATGACTTCCAGGAGGTTCATGGTTGAGTCTTTGGGGTTTTCTAAGTATAAGATCATATTTTTGGCAAGGACAAAGAGTTTGACCTCCTCTGCACCCATTGGATGCCCTTTATTTCCTTCCCTTGCCTGATTATATTGCTAGAACTTCCAGCACCATGATGAATAATAGTGGTGATAGAAGACAATCTTGTCTGGTTCCAGTTCTAAGAGGAAAAACTTTCAATTTTATTCCATTAAGTATAATGTTAACTGTGGGTTTTCATAGGTGGCTTTGATCAGATTAAGAAATGTGCCACCTATGCCTATATTTTGAAGTATTCTAATTAGAAAAGGATGTTGAATTCTATTGAATACTTTTTCCGCATATTTTGAGAGGATCATATGGTCTTCATTTTTGCTCCTATTGTTATGGTGAATTACATTTATGGACTTGTGTATGTTAAATCAGCCTTGCATCTCTGAGATTAAATCTACTTGATCATGATGAATGTGTTGTCAGTGTGTAGCTGTAATCTATTAGCTACAATTTTATTGATAATTTTTGCATGTATATTCATGAGTGAAATTTGTCTGAAGTTCTCTTTTTTAGTTGGGTCTTTTCCTGGTTTTGGTAACAGGCTGATGTTTGCTTCATAGAACATGTTGGGGAAGATTCTACCTTCTCAATTTTTTGAAGTAATTTCTGCAGTATAGGTATAAGCTCTTCTTTGAAGGGTTAATAAAATTCTGGTGTGAAGCCATATGGACCAGGGCTTTTTTGTTACTGTTGTTATTGTTGTTGTTGAAGGGAATTTTTTTTATTGTTTCTTTGATCTCAGTTCTTGAAATTGGTCTGTTCAAGAAATCTATTTTTTCTTGATTAAGTCTAGACAGAGGGTGCTATTCCATATACTGATCCATTTCCTCTACATTGTCAAATTTCTGGGTATAGAGTTTCTTACAGTACTCAGAGATGATCTCTTGTATCTCTCTGGCATCTGTTGTTATTTCCCCTTTATCATTTATTATTGAGGTTATTAGAGATTTTACTTTTCTATTTCTAGTTAATCTGGCCAAAGTTTATGAATTTTGTATAAATTCAGCATGGGGTGGAATCAGCAGAAAAACTCAGGTAACATGAATAACCTTAGTAGATCAATTTCCCCAAGGATGGATGGGGCAAATGCAATTGAAGACCACATCCATAAACAGATGGCTGAGATGTCAGAAATTGAGTTCAGAATCTGGATAGCAAATAAGATTAACAGAATGGAGGAAAGAAGAGAACTAGAATTCCAAGAAACTATTGAAAAGCTGTCTCAAGAATTCAACAATTTGAAGATAAAATGACCAACAATTTTGACACATTGAGGCAAGAGTTTGCAGCCCTCAAAAATCTGAAAAATACAGTAGAATCTGAAAAATATGGTAGCAGAATACAGCAGGCAGAAGAAAGGATCTCTGACATTGAAGACAAAGCTTTTGAATGCACCTAAGTGCTCAAAGATAAAGAGCTGTGACTCTGGGTAAGGTCCCCATGCCAGGTAAGGCTGGGTTGTCTTTTCCAGTCATTCTAGGAGAGCTCAGCTGAAGAATCCTCTAGTCCACCATCTTGCTCCAAGATCTATAATGATCATTCTTATATAACAGACATTATAATAATTTATAGATATACATTGATAGGCTATAAGGATAAAGAAGAAAAACTTCTGCTATGGAAAAGCAATTGAAAAGAGGTTCAGAATGCCAAGATACATGGAAATAATATATGTCTTGCATTTTCTTTGTACAAATGATTGTCCCAGTTGTATGATTCTCACAATAAAGGTAAAGAACTTGATGGAGAATCTATGTCAAATAAAACTAGAAAGAATAGGGTAGGGGTAAATGGCCAACAGGTACCAGTCTCTGACGGAAGCTCCTGTTCAGAGGGAAGGATAAAGTCCAGAAGAGTGATATCTGTAGTACACCTCTTGAGGCAAGTTGCGACTCCTTGAAAACAATCCACAGGTACATAATACATCCCAAAGGAAAAGTGTCTGTTCCCTCCCCTAAGAAAGTTGTGTTTTTCTCTTTGTTTTTTCTTCATCTGCTCCTGTAAGTTTCCTACAGGTAAGCAGTGAACTGAGGACCTGTTATCTCACCTGACGTGTGAGAGCTACAGGAAGTGGGGTCTACTCCCTTAGAGGGACCCTGCTGAGACTCCGAACACCCTGTCACCAGGCAGAAAACTCAAACTAACATTTTCACTGCCATTTTGAACTTCTAGTCCACCCTTCCCCTCTTGCCTGCTGAGACAGTGAGAAGAGGCCCAAGAGCAGCATCCCCCCACCCCTGTGGGACCAAGCACCCTGTACCAGCCCTGCAGCAGGAGAATTGCTTGAGCTGAGCATTCCCTGTGCAGCTACTGGCACTCCACACTCATAGGGCACCCTGAGGACTGATCAAGCTGCACGTTGCCGGCACCCAAGGCCTGGCAGCCAAAGAACTGCAAGAGGATGGTCATTTGAGAGGGACCCACACTGGAGCAGCATACCCTTAGGCAAAGAGCAGAAGCCACAACAACTAGAATAATAAGACTCACACCCCAGAGGCTTTTCCAAACAAACTCTCCCTATCTCTCCAAACAACCAGAAGAAGCCATCTTCTCCAGTGGCAGCCACTGGCAGAATAGTTTTGGGATAGTCTAGTGCAAATTCAGCATGGGGCGGAATTAGTGGAAAAACTCTGATATAAGCGGTAACCTGAATAACCAGAGTAGATCAACTCCTCCAAGGAAGGATGGGGCAGATGCAATCCGAGATCCCATCCATAAACAGATGGCTGAGATGTCAGAAATCAAGTTTAGAATTGGGATAGCAAATAAGATTAACAGAATTGAGGAAAGGAGGGAATTCAAATTATTCAAACGCTGTCTCAAGAATTCAATGATTTCAAAGATAAAATGACCAAAGATTTTAACACACTGAGGCAAGAGTTTGCAGATCTGAAAAATGTGAAGATCTAAAAAATATAGTAGAATCCCTCGGTAGCAGAGTGCAGCAGGCAGAAGAAAGGATCTCTGACATTGAAGACAAAGCTTTTGAACGCACCCAAGTGCTCAAAGATGAAGAGAAATGGAGAGCAAAAATGGATCATTCTCTAAGAGAGCTCTGGTATAATTCAAAGAAAATTCCTTATAGGAATTCCTTATAGGAATCCCTGAAGGCAATGAAGTTGCTTCACAAAACACAGAGGCTCTTCTTCATGAAATTATGAAAGAGAACTTTCCAGACATGCCAAGAGATTCTGAAATTCAGATAGCAGATAGTTTCAGAACCCCAGCACAACTCAACCTGCACAAGACATCCCCCAGGCACATCATAATTAACTTCACTAAAGTTAAGATGAAAGAGAAAATTCTGAAAGCAATCAGACATAAGATAACCATAACCTACAAGGGGAAGAGTATAGGATGACTGCAGATCTCTCAGCTGAAACCTTTCAGGCTAGAAGAGGATGGTCATCGACTTTTAATCTCCTAAAACAAAATAACTTTCAACCCAGGATCCTGTATCCAGCTAAACTGAGTTTCATTTATGGTGGAGAAATTAAATACTTTAACAACATTCACATGTTGAAGAAATTTGCCATAACTAAACCAGCTCTCAAAGAAATTCTCAAAACTATCCTCCATAATGACCAGTGTAATCCTCCACAACAAAAGTAAACTCACTCAGAAACTTTTGATCAAATTCCAACTTCTACAATGGCAAAAGGATTAAAAATATCTACTGGACTTTTGAGCAACTCGATGCCCAAAATTTTACCAGGATTATTAATAATTTCAATCAATGAGAATGGCTTAAATTGTCCCATAAAGAGGCACAGATTGGCTGATTGAATACAGAAACTCAGAACAGACATCTGCTGTATTCAAAAATTGCACATTAGTTTAAAAGATAAATATAGACTCAGGGCGAAGAGATGGTCATCTATATTCCAGGCAATTGGAAAGCAGAAAAAAGCAGGTGTTAGAATTTTATTCGCAGATACAATAGGGTTTTAACCAACTAAAGTAAGCAAAGACAAGGATGGCCACTTTATATTTGTTAAGGGTAATACTCAATATGACAAGATCTCAATTATCAATATCTATGCACCCAACCAGAATGCACCTCAATTTATAAGAGATACTCTAATAGACACGAGCAATTTGATTTCTCCCAGCTCCATCATAGTTGGAAATTTTAATACTCCTTTGGCAGTGTTGGATACATCCTTCAACAAGAAACTTAGCAAATAAATTTTAGATTTAAACTTAACTATTCGCCATTTGGATTTAACGGACATCTACAGAATATTTCATCCTAACAAAACTGAGTACACATTTTTCTCATTGGCCCACAGAACATACTCCAAAATTGACACATCTTAGGTCACAAGTCCAACCTCAGCAAATTTAAAAGAACAGAAATTATTCCCTGCATCTTCTCAGACCATCATGGAATAAAAGTTGAACTCAGTAACAACAGGAATCTTCAGACTCATACGAAAACATGGAAACTAAATAACCTTATGCTGAATGATAGATAGGTGGGTCAGAGACAAGATCAAGAAGGAAATTATCAAATTTTTGGAACAAAATGACAATGAAGATACAAGTTATCAGAACCTCTGGGATACTGCAAAGGCAATCCTAAGATGGAAATTTATAGCACTACAAGTTTTCCTTAAGAAAATGGAAAGAGAGGAAGTTAACAACTTAATGGGATATCTCAAGCAAGTGGAAAAGGAAGAACACTCCAATCCTAATCTCAGCAGAAGAAAAGAAATAACCACAATCAGAGCATAATTAAACGAAATTGAAAATAAAAGGATTATAGAACAGATCAATAAATCAAAAAGTTGTTTTTTTGAAAAGGTCAATAAGATAGATAAACCTTTGGCCAACCTGACCAAGAAAAAAAGAGTAAAATCTCTAATTTCATCAATCAGAAATGGTAAAGATGAAATAACAATAGATCCCTCAGAAAGAGGGACCAAGAGATTTAACCTTTTCCAAAATATAGAGAACCAAGAGTTTTAACCTGTTCCAAAATATAGAAAAAGAAGGAATACTACCCAACACATTCTATGAAGCAAACATCACCTTGATCCCCAAACCAGGAAAAGACCCAACAAGGAAAGAAAATTACAGACCAATACCGCTAATGAATATTGATGCAAAAATATTCAACAAGATCCTAACAAACAGAATCCAGCAACACATCAAACAGATTATACACCATGTTGAGATCATTTGAGATCCAGGATCTCAAAGCTGGTTCAACATACATAATTCTAAAAACGTAATTCAACACATAAACAAATTAAAAAACAAAGACCATATGATTTTTTCAATTGATGCAGAAAAAGCTTTTGATAATATCTAGCATCCCTTCATGAGTAGAACCCTTAAGAAAATTGGCATAGAAGGGACATTTCTCAAATTGATAGAGGCCATCTACAGCAAAACCATAGCCAATATCATACTGAATGGAGTTAATTTGAAATCATTTCCACTCAGATCAGGAACAAGGCAAGGTTGCCCATTGTCTCCATTGCTCTTTAACACTGTAATGGAAGTTTTCACCATAGCGATTAGGGAAGAAAAAGTGATCAAGGTATCCACATAGGGTCAGAAGAGATGAAACTTTCACTCTTCGCAGATATTATGATTGTATATCTGGGAAACACCAGGGATTCTACTACAAAGCTCTTAGAAGTGATCAAGGAATACAGCAGCATCTCAGGTTACAAAATCAACACTCGTAAATTGGTAGCCTTTATATATACCAATAGTCAAGCTGAAAAAAATAGTCAAAAACTCTATGCTGTTCACAGTAGTGCCAAAGAAGATGAAATATTTGGGAGTTTACCTAACAAAGGATGTGAAAGATCTCTATAAAGAGAACTTTATATGAAACTCTAAGAAAAGAAATAGCTGAAAATGTTAACAAATGGAAAACATACCATGCTCATGGCTGGGAAGAATTAACATTGTTAAAATGTCCATACTACCCAAAGCAATGTATAATTTTAATGCAATACCTATTAAAGTACCATTGTCATAATTAAAAGATCTTGAAAAAATAATACTTCATTTTATATGGAATCAGAAAAAACCTCGAATAGCCAAGACATTACCTGGAAATAAAAACAAAGCAGGAGGAATCGCACTACCAGACAACAGACTATACTATAAATCAATAGTGATCAAAACAGCATGGTACTGGTACAAAAACAGAGAGGTAGATTTATGGAACAGAATAGAGAACCAAGAGATGAACCCAGCTGCTTACCATTATTTGATCTTTGACAAACCAATTAAAAACACTGAGTGGGGAAAAGATTTCCCTATTTAGCAAATGGTTCTGGGTGAACTGGCTGGTGACCTGCAGAAGACTGAAACTGGATCCACGTCTTTCACCACTAAGATAGACTCTCACTGGATTAAAGATTTAAACTTAAGATATGAAACTATAAAAATACTAGAAGAATGTGTAGGGAAAACACTTGAATAAATCGGCCAGGGCGAAATTTTATGAGGCGGACCCTCCCCAGGCAATTGAAGCAACATAAAAAATACACTACTAGGACTTTATCAAATTAAAAAGCTTTTGCACAGCCAAGAACGCAGTAAATAAAGTAAGCAGACAGCCCTCAGAATGGGAGAAGATATTTGCTGGTTATGTCTCCAACAAAGGTTTAATAATCAGAATCCACAGAGAACTCAAATGTATTAGCAAGAAGAGAACAAGTGATCCCCTCTCAGGGTGGGCAAGGGACTTGAAGAGAAACTTCTCTGAAGAAAACAGGCACATGACCTGTTATATGAAAAAATGCTCACCATCCTTAATCATCAGAGAAATGCAAATCAAAACTACTTTGAGATATCATTTAACACCAGTAAGATTAGCCTATATTACAAAATCCCAAAATCACAGATGCTGGTTTGGTTGTGGAGAAAAGGGAACAATTCCACACTGCTGGTGGGATTGCAAACTAATACGTTCCTTTTGGAAAGACATCTGGAGAACACTTCGAGAACTAAAAATAGATCTGCCATTTGATCCTATAATTCCTCTACTAGGTATATATCCAGAAGACCAAAAATCACACTACAATAAAGATATTATCAGAATGTTCATTGCAGCCCAATTCATAATCGCCAGGTCATAGAAGAAGCCCAATTGCCCATCGACCCATGTATGGATCAATAAATTGTGGTATATGGATACCATGGAATACTGTGCAGCCATTAAGAAAGACGGAGACTTTACCTCCTTCATGTTTACATGGATGGAGCTAGAAAATATTCTTCTTAGCAAAGTATCTCAAGAATGGAAGAAAAAGTATCCAATGTACTCAGCCCTACTATAAAACTTTAGCCCAAGAATAGGGGGAAAGGGGAGAGGGAGGGGAGGGGAGGGGGA
>CAUYQV010119476.1:0-26777 GCA_963574575.1 Galagoides demidoff | reverse complement strand
ATAAAAGGTATAAATTAGTTTCATAATAGGGGTATGTACATTGGATACTTTTTCTTCCATCTGATTCTTGTTCTCCAGCTTTTTTTCTTCTTTAGTACATGCATCTGGCCCTTCAGGCTTAGGGCTCATTCCCACATCCCTCTCTAAGCAGCTAACTCCCTGCTTGGCTATTGATTCCTAACTCGGGTATTTTCCCTCAGAGTTAGGAAAGAGGGTCTCTCACTCAAAATCTGCCTCACCAGACCCATCACTGGCTCAGCTTCCCCTCACCTCATACACCATCTCCCTGCCAGGGAGAACTCAGGCATCAGTTCTGAGTATTCAGTTGAAACACACACCACACAACATACACACATACTACACAACCTACACACACATACACATACATACACCACCCAACCCACACTCCCATACACACATACACACACCATACAACCTACACAAACAGAAAACACCACACAACCCACACACACATACACACACCACACAACCCACACACACATACACACACCACACAACCTACACAACACATACAGACACCACACAATCTACACACACCTCACCCTTTCATACACACAGTCCACTCCTACACACCCACACACCAATTTACACACACATTCATGCACCACACAACCTACACAACACACATAGACACACCACACAATCTACACACACTTTGCCCTCTCACACACACAATCATACCTTCCACACACACCACATATCACACTCTCCACATACACAATCACACACAATAACATACCTCCACACACACATACTCCCCAAACACTACATACCACGCTCTCCAAACACACACACCACAACCTCCACACACACACAAACACTGCATTTGATTATCCTTCCATCTTTATTACTTTACTGAAACTACATCTTTTATTTATTTTTTTTTTATTTTTTATTTTTTTGAGACAGAGCCTCAAGCTGTCGCCCTGGGTAGAGTGCCATGGCATCACAGCTCACAGCAACCTCTAGCTCCTAGGCTCAAGCAATTCTGCCTCTGCCTCCCAAGTAGCTGGGACTACAGGCACCCACCACAATGCCTGGCTATTTTTTGGTTGCAGTTGTCATTGTTGTTTGGCGGGCCCGGGTTGGATTCAAATCCACCAGCTCAGGTGTATGTGGCTGGTGCCTTAGCCGCTTCAGCCACAGGTGCCAAGCCAAAACTGCATCTTTTAAAGATCATATTGTAAATCCAACAATTGTCTAGATCCTTATCTTATTTTCTGGATCACTTTGGGGCAGTTGCTACTATTGGCTAGCCTTCTATTTCCTCAAAATCCTTTTCTTCAGCTCCCATCACACTGAACTGTTCTTGTTCTCCCATTTCTGTGAGCATAGTTTTGAGTGTATCTTCTCTCCCCTGCTCCCAGCTCTAGGTTCCCTCAGGACTCAGGCCTTAGCTATCAACTGTCTTCCCAATTTCTTCTGCAGTTTTTGACTGGGGCTGGGTTTGAACCCACCACCTCCAGCATATGGGGCTGGCGCCCTACTCCTTTGAGCCACAGGCGCCGCCCCCTAATTTCTTGTTGTTATTGTTGTAGTTTTGCAGTTTGTCCGGGGCCAGGTTCAAACCTACCACCCTCAGTATATGGGGCTGGTGCCCTACCCAGTGAGCCACCCTGTCGTCCCAGTTTCTAAATTTGCATCTCCCTCAGTTCTTGGCTGACGGTTCTTGGATCTGCATCCTCCAGATCAACTCCCTTCCCAAGTCAGTCTATTAGCACCAACCTCAAGCCACTGTCCGTCTCTGGGACTCTGTTTCCTAATCTGTGAAGTGAGAAGTTTGAACTGAATAGTCTCATGCTATATTCCCAATTTAGCCTGTTTCTTTTCTCAAAAATTGGCTCTTCTGATTGCCCTAATCTCACTGAAATCTCAAACTAAAAATATCCATATTCATTTCCGTTCACTTTCATGGCTCTTACTATGCAAGAAAATTAACTTTGGATGGGTGGCTATTTTTTCATTAAGATCTGAGCCCACAGCCTTTTATTTTGATTCTTTGTGAATTTTATACTCATTCATCGCTTCACAATAAAGAACGTCTAACAATAGAGAAATCTCAAGTCATAACACACATCCTACTAGGCAAATTACAGGTGTATAGCTCAATCATTTCATCATGACTACAGCTTAAACAATAAGCCTATATTTATACATTTGTTTGTTGCCATGCTGGTCTGTTTGTTCCCTAAGGATTAGTTGATTTACTCAGGCCCAGTCTTAAAAAGACTTTATTCTTCCATGATGAGTGACACACTTCAGCCTAATAGGTCCTTTCTGCAGACACCTCTCCCTCAACCCAGGAATTCTTTAGCTTCCTTGCTTAAAACTCCTTAGAGAGTCTGTTTTCTGGAACCTTTTTGTGTTCCATTTCATTTTCTTTTCTTTCTTTCTTTCTTTTTTTTTTTGGAGACAGAGTCTCAAGCTATAGCCCTCAGTAGAGTGCTGTGGCATCCCAGCTCACAGCAACCTCCAACTCCTGGGCTTAAGCGATTCTCTTGCCTCAGTCTCCCAAGTAGCTGAGACTATAGGCACCCACCACAACGTCCAGGCCAGGTTCAAACCCGCCACTGTTGGTGTATGTGGCCGGCACCCTGCCAACTGAGCTGTGGGCACAACCCATTTATTTTCTTAAATCAGAATTCAATCACCCTCTTTTTATCCACCAGAATCTATAACAACTGAAACAACTTTCCTGGCCTTTGGAGTTGTTAACACATTGAAACATCATCCAGATCATAAAATCAACATGGAAATATCCCAGCTTTTTACATTTTTTTATTTATTATGTGTACATAATAGTTGTATGTATTTATAGAGCATATGTGATGTTTTAATACAGGCATACAATGTATTACTCAAATCTGGGTAAGTGGGGTATCCAACATTTCTTTGTGTTATAAACATTCCAGTTCTTTTCTTTTCATTATTTTAAGGACCCAGTCCCCAACCTTTTTGGCACAAAGGACCGGTTTCATGGAAGACAATTTTCCATGGACTAGGGGGAGGGGATGGTTTCAGGATTATTGATTGTGCCCTTTATTTCTATTATAATTACATTGTAATATATTATGAAATAACCATACAACTTACCATAATGCTGAATCAATGGGAGCCCTGAGCTTGTTTTCCTGCAACTAGATAGTCAGAGGTGATGCCACCTGAAGTGTGTTGCTCATGTCCAGTCTACTCCGTAATCTTGTTTTGATTGCTGTCACTGCAGAAAACTCTGCTTCACAAAGATAGGATGTTGGAGATGAAAGCAGGCCTTTCAATGTTTTTGTGGCAATCTCAGGATATTCTGCCTTGACTTTCATCCAGAACACATGGAGATTTGAAGTTGTCTCAAACAACTTCTAACACAGACGAAGGTGATTCATCTGACATTCACAAACGGGTGGCAGATCCATTCCTTCCCAGTTCGGGGGTCTTTTGTGGCTGGAAAGTAATGCTCAAAATCTTTTGAAAGTTGAGATAGATATCATGTACCAGCTGGGAAAAAGAAGGCCCTGGCTCAGTTTCTTTCAAATTTTCTGCTAATGTTTGAAACATCAAAAATCCCAGTGTTCGCTTGCCACCCCATAATTCCAGTTTGGCTTTGAACACAACCTCTTTATCTGTTGACTCGAACACAGTTGTCATTCTTCCCTGAAGTGACAGACTGAGTTCATTCAGCAGGGCGTATATGTCACACAAGTAAGCAAATTTTGCGACCCATTCTGTGTCACTGAAATATGCTGCCAGTGGTGATTGTTTTTCTGAAAGAAAAATTCTCTGGAACAGCTCTGATAACTCAAAAATTCTGACCAGTAATGTCTACCTTTAGAAAGCCATCTCACTGTGTGTAAGAGAAGACCTGTGTGCTCTGCATCCGTTTCTTCACAGAGCTGCACAAACAGATGTGAGTTAAGGGCATGCCCTTTAGTGTGGTTTATAATTTTAGGCTGGACATGGTGGTTCCCTCCTGTAATCTTAGCATTCTGGGCGGCCAAGGTGAACGGATTGCCTAAACTCACAGGTTCGAGACCAGCCTGAGCAAGAGCAAGACCCCCATTTCTAAAAATAGCCGGGTATTGTGGTGGGTGCCAGTTGTCCCAGCAACTAGGGAGTCTGAGGCAAGAGAATCACTGAGTCCCAGAGTCTGAGGTTTCTGTGAGCTGCCACAGCACTTTGCCAAAGGCAACAAAGTGAGACTCTGTCTCCCAAAAATAAAAATAAAAAAATAAATTTACTTATACCCTTTAAAGCATTGTTTAGGTCAGGTGACATTTGCAGCTAGCCAGAATTTCTCTATGGATGACACTATACATAGACTCACCTACATAAGTAAACTCATTGACCTGAGTAGTGAAACTAGAAAGCTGTCTAGTCATGGCAGCTGCTCTGTCTGAACAGAAATGACACTGACACAAAGTGACCAATTCCATTTTCCTGAAATGTAATCATTTGAAGACTTGAATAATTCTGCAGCTGTGCTGTTGGTTGACAACAAAAGTGCACATATCATATCCTCATGCAGATCCTCCTGAAAAATATACTGCACAAAAACAAGTCCAGGTTGCCTTGTTGTCAATGCTGATAGGCTCATCAACCTGGATTGTGCACCACGGTGACCCATTAATGATTCCTAACAATTGTGCCTCAATATTCTCTGCTGTTTCATCAGTTTATCTAGTTATAGTGCTAGCCAAAAGAGGAACTGCAGTCCCTTATAAAAGCACATCCTTAGCAATAGGCAGGATCAACTCTTCACCAACGGTAAAAGGGTTCATAGCTTTAGCAATGCGGTTAGCCGCTAAGAATCACAGTCTCTGTGCAGATACATTTGATGAAATGGTGGCTTTCAATAATTGCTTCTTTTCTTTGTGTTCATGTTATTTTTCATTTTAAAAACTCCAGAGGCTTGTCTTTTAATGCAGATTGTTTGATCGCCATGTGGCAAAGCAATTTTGAGAGTTTCATGGCCTCACTGGATAGCTGGTCACCACATATGAAGAGGGCTTGGAGAATGTGAATCGTGTTGCAATGAACACACGATCTAAATAAGATTTTTGGTATTTTCTTCTAAATGCAGCTTTCATTTTGTTGGCAGTCTTAGAGATTTCTGCTGTCTCATCATTAGGTCTTTCTCCCTTTTCAAAAGAAGACATTGACATTTGTTACTCATTTTTGCTAGCGTTGTCTAGCAGGCTTACCAAAACTGTGACTGAGACAAGCGTACAAGGCAGCAGAAGGGAAAGTGTGGATGGAGCAGTAACTAAAATGAGGGGTGGTCCATGTGCAGACTACAATAAAGTTCAGATTCTGACTTAAACCCTGCTACCGGATGCAGCTGCATGATTGAAGTACATCACCTCACCTGCCACTATAAAGCCTGATAGCAGATGCAGCTTAATTGTCACTCGTGACTCACTGATAGGGTTTGGATGAGTCTGCAATTGATGTATTCTGATCTTGGTGTAGTCAAACCTCTCTGGTAATGATCATCTGCATTTGCAGGGGCTCCCCAGTGCTAGCATCACCATCTCAGATCACCAGGCATTAGATTCTCATAAGGAGCTTGCAACCTAGATCCTTCACGTGCACAGTTTACAGTAGGGTTGATGTTCCTATGGGGATGTAATGCCCTTGCTGATCTGACAGAAGGTGGAGCTCTGGTGGTGATGTGAGTGGTGGGGAGTGGCTGTAAATACAGATGAAGAAGCTTTGCTCACTTGCCTGCCACTCTCTTCATGCTGTATGACTTGGTTCAAACAGTTTGCAGCCCAAGGGTTGAAGACTGCAGTTTTAAAGTATACCCTAATTTATTGTTGATTATTGTCACTTTATTGACTATTAAATATTGTTCATTCTATCCAATTATCTGATTATATTTTTTGTACCGGTTAGCCATCCCCATTTTATGCCCCCGCCAACTACCATTCTGAGCCTCTAAGAACCATCCCTTACTCTCTATCTTAGTGAGTTCAATTGTTTTTCTTTATTTATTTTTGTTTTTTGAGACATAATCTGACTGTCACCCTGGGCAGAATACCATGGAGTCATCAAAGCTCACAGCAACCTCAAACTCTTGGGCTCAAGAGATCCTCTTGCATTAGCCTCCAGAGTAGCTGGGACCATAGGCTCCTACCACATTCCCAGCTAGTTTTTCTATTTTTAGTAGAGACAGGGTATCACTTTTGCTTAGGTTGGTCTTGAGCTCCTGATCACAAGCAATCCTCCTGCTTCATCCTTCCAGAGTGCTAGGATTATAGGTGTGGGCAACTACACTCAGCCAGAGATTGATTGTTTTAATATTTATTCCCCCACACATGAGTAAGAACATGATATTTGTCTTTCTGTGCCTGGATTATTTCACTTCACATAATGTTCTCCAGTTCCATCCATGTTGTTGCAAATGGCAAGATTTCATTCTGTTATGAAGTTTTCATTGTAGAGATCTTTCACTTATTTGATTAAGTTTATTCCTACGCATTTTATTTTATTCGTAACTATTGTAAAATGGAATTACTTTCTTGGTTCCTTTTTCAAATTGTTCACTGTAGCCATATAAAAGTGCTATTGATTTTTATATAATTTTGAGTACGGCAACTTTACAGAACATGTTGATCCATGATAATAGTTTTGTTTTGTTTTTTGTGTGTTTAGTGAAGTCTTTTACGCTTCTCTAGATACAAAATCATATCATTTGAAAATAAGGATAATTTGACTTCTCCCTTTCCAATTTGGATGCTCTTCATTTCTGTCTTATGTCTGATTTCTCTAGCTAGAATTTCCAGTACTATGTTGAATAAGAGTTGTGAAAGTGGGCATTCTTGTTTTGTTCCAGATCGTAGAGGAAAGGAACGTTGTTCTCATTCAGTATGCTATCAGCTGTGGGTCTGTCATACATGGCTTTTATCACATTGAGGTAAGTTCTTTCTATACCTATCTTTTTGAGAGTTTTTATCATGAAAGGGTGCTGAATATTATAAAACACCTTTTCAGCATCAATTGAAATGATCTTTTTGACTTTTATTCTGTTGATATGATGTATCACATTGATTAATTTGCATATGTTGAACCATCCTTCCATTCCTGGGATGAATCCTGCTTGATCACAATGAATAATCATTTTAATGTGTTGTTGAATCTATTTTGCTAGTATTTTGTTGAGAATCTTTGCATCAATGCTCATCAGAGATACTGTCCTATACTTTTTGGTTGTATCTTTGTCTGATTTTGGTATAAGGGTGATACTGGCCTAGTAGAATGAATTTTGGAGAATTTCCTCCTCCTTAATTCCTCGGAATAGTTCAAGTAGGATTCGTATTGGTTCTCCCTTAAATGTTTGCAATGTAGCCAGGGGGTACTGGGCTTTTCTTTGATGGCAGACTTTTCATTATTGCTTCTATCTCATGACTTGTTATTGGTCTCTTTCAGGTTTGGATTTCTTCCTGGTTCAATCTTATAGGTTGTATATGGCTAGGAATTTATTCATTTCTTCTAGGTTTTCCAATTTATTGATGTATAATTGTTTGTAGTAGCATCTAATGATCCTTTTCTTATTTAATGTGGCTAAAGTTTTGCCTATTTTATTTTATTTTATTTTATTAGAGACAGAGTCTCACTTTGTCATCCTCAGTAGAGTGCTGTGGTGTCACAGCTCACAGCAACCTCCAGCTCTTGCGCTTAGGTGATTCTCTTGCCTCCTGAGTAACTGGGACTACAGGCTCCCATCACAAAAACTGGCTATTTTTTTGTTGTTGTTGCAGTTGTTGTTGTTGTTGTTTTAGCTGGCCTGAGCAGGATTTGAACCCACCAGCCTCAATGTATGTGGCCTGTGCCCTAACCACTGAGGTATGGGTGCCGCCAATCTCATTTCTTTCTTTCTTTCTTTTTGCTTTTTTTTTCTTTTTTCTTTTTAGTTGTCCTGGCTTTAAGTGCTGTGCCATCATATCTCACAGTAACCTCAAACTCTTGGGCTCAGGCAATCCTCTTACCTCAGCTTCTCAAGTAGCTGGGACTACAGGTGCCCTACACAACACCTGACTAGTTTTTCTATTTTTAGTAGAGACAAGGTCTTGCTTTTGCTCAGGCTGGTCTCAAACTCCTGAACTAAAGCAATCCACCCACCTCAGCCTCCCAAAATGCTAGGACTTCAGGCATGAGCCACCACATATGGCTTAATCTTATTTATTTCTGCTCTCATTTTTCTTTTTCTTTTCTTTCTTTCTTTTTTTTTTTTTTTTTGAGACAGGATCTCACTCTGTTCCCCTGACTAGAGTGTAGTGGCATTATCATAGCTCACAGCAACCTCAAATTCCTAGGCTCAAGTGATCCTCCTTAGTAGATGGGACTATCAGCACATGTCCCTATACCCTGCCAATTTTTCTAATTTTTTAATAGGACCTTGCTCTTGCTCAGGTTGATCTTCAGCTTCTGACTTCAACTAATCCTCCCGTCTCAGCCTCCTAAAATGCTAAGATTACAGAGGTGAACCACCACATTCAGCCTGCTCTGATCTTTATTATTTCTTTTCTTCTACTAATTTGGGTTTGATTTACTCTTCTTACTCTGGTTCTTTAAAATAAATAATTCAGCTGTTTCTTTAAAGTTTTTCTACCTCTTTGATGTAGGAACTTATTACTATAAACTTTCCTCTTGGTACTGCTTTTCCAGATTTTCATTTAGTAAACACAAAACTTTTTTTTTTTTTTTTAACTGAGAGGAGAAGGAAAGGCAATGTTTGGCATTCAGTTTTAAATTGGGAAGGATTTTTTTTTTTCAAGACCATAGATAGATTCAAATGATGAGTTATCAAGGCTTATAAATTCTCTCAATCCTTTTCTTTTATCCTCTGTATCCAATCAGTCACCTGACCCTGCCTAGTGACCCTCCTAATCTCTCATATGGGTTTCTTTCCATTCCCACAGCATCCCACCTGGACTGTTTTCAGTCCCTTGACTTGTCTTCTGTCTCTGGTCTCTTCTCCAACCCACCTGCAGATCTCTGCCACATAGTGTTCCTCAGATGTCCCTCACCTGATAGCCCACCCACTGAAATGTCCTCACTGGTGACTCTCCAAGTGTCCAAGATGGAGTCCAGTCTCTGCCACTGGCCATAGTAAGGACAAAGTGAAGTGGTGGGAAAAACATGAGTTTGGAATCAGACAAAGTGTTAATTCTAGCACTACCATTTTGCTAGATAGGTGACTTTGGAGTGCTTCATCTCTTAGAGTCTTAGTTTTCTGTTAAATAGGAATAATGATGTACAACCTCCAAGATTTGGGGGATGATTAAATGGGATAATATATGCAAAGTATATGTACTGTGAACAGTGCTTCTAAAGCTTCTAAAGCATCTAGTTGGAGTTCTAGCCACGTAAGCTCTCCCTGTTATCTGCCCTCTCCAAGCTCTCTTCCTGACACTGAACAGCAGTCTGCCCCATGTGGCTCTTAAAATGATTCAGATGAACCCTCACCTTTGCAGCCAGTACAAAGGCCTTTTGAAAATTGTATCATGATGTATACTCCTTTGAAATCCCTGTTAGAGCACACATAGGTGCTCAACAAATATTCATGTAATCAAAACAAAGGCTACAGTTGTGATAACATTGTGTTGGGACATGAGGGTGTGTTTGGGGTTCTCCCTCTTTGGGAAATATATTCCTGAAGCTGATATTAGGATTTCAAAGTATTTGCTGCCCAGCCCTGGTGGCAAAAGCTGTGATGGAGGAACATGAGCCTGGGATGAAACAATACTTTCTACATTCTCTACTGTCTTTTGCCAGATTTCAGGTCCCTTCTCTCATTGGGTGCTCCCAATATGAGCAGCATCTCTTTCTCCTCCTTCCTCTCAGTCCATCATCAACACTCAGCAGCACTCTGACAGGCGGGGAAGTGTTTAAGAAGAAGGGTCTGCATTGATCCTTGGGGTAATTATGAATCCCCTCCTGTTCATGACCCACATGCCTCTCTTTCAGAAGGAGGTATAGATGGTGGGAAGATAACTGACTACTAGTCAGGGCAGTCACTGTATGGCTGGCTTTGAGCTCATTCCCACTTAGTTATTGTGGCAAGGCCCTGTGTAAGACAGAAGGTCCAATCAGGAAAACAGCAGCCATGGCCCAGTGTCCAAAAGAGGCAATTGAAAGACAGGAGTCATGTCATAGGTCATAGAAGAGCTAAAAGAACACAGGGAAGGGTGAAGGAACCCCAAGATCAGCAACTCCAGGAAGTTCTCCCATCCCTAGGACCAGAGAGAGAAGGAAGGATGGGGTTTCCTTAGCCCTAGCTATGACTGCCAGTTGGAGGTAAAACTGAGGCAGAGGCTGCCCAGTGTGGGCTGGAGGCACAGAACAGGTACAGACTTTCCTTAAGATGCTGCTCCCTGGATTTCTCAATTCTCTTGCTCTCTAATCTTCCACCAGTGCTTCTCATTCATTCAGAAGGCAGAGGACTAGGGAGTCCAGGAAATGTCATACTCAGGGGTTGGCCCTGTGGTACACAGCAAAGTAGGGGAAGAGTGTTGAAAGATAGATACCAATGACTTACGCAGCAGGGCTTGACGCCCCTGCCATTATCTCCACCAGCCCCTACAAAGCATGCCAATAAAAAAGCTAACTTTAAAAAATGCTGTTTGCTCAAGTTCATTGTTAAAACAAGCCTGCTTTCTCCTCCTAAAGAGTCATCCTTAGGATTTTCCATAGAAATTCTTGAGCTGGTATTGTCCTTACTATTTCCAGCCTCCCTCTACTGGCCTATAAAATAAGGAGACTGGAGAGGCCTCCGAACTCTGTGATTTGACCTCTTCCTCAGACTTCTGCTAGCTCAGCTGCCACAACATGGCTCTGACAAAACCTCAGAACTCAATTGCCACATGAATCTGCATGTGATCGGTCAATCGTGTTCTCACGTGACTCTTGAAGGTCACAGAAATTTGAGGTCTTCAATTACAAGCAGGCTGGGTTCAACCAAGGTGGGAGCTGCCAGGAAATGACAAGTGGTTGGCACGGACTTTTCAGGCTGGGGCACATCCCAGCTATAGTGATGAATGTGTTCAGCCTCTCTGGTTGGCACCAACCTGTCAGGCATTGATAAAGAGCTCACCAAACATTTTGCTAATATGAGCAAGGATAAACAGGATAAGATTTCAATTCCATTTAAAACACATGCCTGCAACTAATCTGGACAAGCAAGGTGAGAAGGGAGTCTTTGAAGGACATAAGTGGCTGATGCATGTGAGATTTTCCTCCTGTCCACTCAATTTCCCTAAAGTAATCAGTCTTGTTCATCTCAGCTAGCAGGGACTCCATAGGGAACAAAGACAAGGAGAACACTGACTTACTGTTCTCAAACCCAGAACAGATACCACGGGTGATCAGGTTGAAAGCAGACTGTGGCAGCCTTGAAATCCATTTGAGGAAGTTTGGGGTATGTTTCTGAGAACAAAGGAGCCATCAAGTGCTTTTGAAGAGAGATATGTAGTAATGGTCACATTTCAAGAAGAGAAATGCAGTGGCATTGCATTACTGGGTAGACTTGGTGACAGAGGTGGAGGGGGAGAGAAGGAAGGACCATTAGGAAGGCATTTTATTCTTTTATTATTTTTTGAAATTTCAGATTAATATGAGGGTACAAACAATTAGGTTATAATGTTTGCTTTTATTATATAAGGTCCCTGTTGTAGTTGTGCCTTGCACCCAGAAGGTGTGCCACATACCCTTACTTTGTGCCCATTAGGTGAGAGCACACCAATCCTCATCCCTGCTCCCCTCTGCCCCTCCCCCCCAACTTAAATTAAATTGGGTTTTTCTTTTATGTGGGTACACATTAATATTGTGGCTGGCTTCATATTAGTATTGAATGCATTGGATACTTGATTTTCCATTCTTGTCATACTTTACTAAGAAGAATGTTCTCTAACTCTATCCAGGTTAATTTAAAAAAAAGTCTCCATCATTTTTATGGCTGAATAGTATTCCATAGTGGTATACATATACCACAGCTTATTACTCCATGTATGGGTTGATGAGCACTTGAGTTGCCTCCACATCTTGGCAATTGCAAATTGAGCTGCAATAAACAATCTAGTGCAAATGTCCTTATGATAAAATGATTCTTTTTCTTCTGGGTGGATGCCTAGTAATGGGATTGCAGGATCAAATGGAAGGCCTATTTTGAGTTTTTTGAGGATTAGGAAGGCATTTTAGAAATCTAGCCAGGTGGCAAGGAAACACATGCCAGGGCAGGGATAGAGGAGGACTGTCAGATGTGAGGAGATGGTTAATTTAGACCGATAAATTAACCCATCAGTAGATGTTCACACCCGGCACTGGATCTAGGGTAAGAAGATTGTACTAAAGCAAGAGTTGCTCATCTTAGAAGGGGCAGCTGATGTTATGAGCTTCTAAAGGAACAGATAATAGAAATAAAAAATTAATCTGGCCTAGTACTTAGCAAGAGAAGTAGAAAATATTCCACATTTTGTAGTCTTCACACAGATAACTTCATTCCAGAAGACCTCCAGAGGTCATTTTTTTCATCCTCCAATCTCTTCCCTTTTGACTTTCCCCTCAAGATTTGAGCCACACCAATACTTGTGACTGGCATCATATTGTTTAAAGAAGAGAGACTGGGCAGTGTGAGACATTCCATTTTTCCCTCTCAGGATTATAAACAGCCAGTGATCCACACAGCTAGCCAGGTGACTGAGGAAAGTTAGAAAGCAAGCCCCTTGACAAGCTTCAAAGTAGAATGAACAGCCACGAGTATGACTTGACCTCACAGCATTCTCTCCAAGGGGAAAGGAAGGTGCTGTCAGGATGCCGTCAGCCACCAGAGTGATGGGCTGCTCTCCCTTCTTCTCTGGGTAAAATGTTGTGAGTCACTGATTGCATCTCTGAGTAATCTAAGATTTTGAGAACAAGAGAGAGAGGGTTTTAATCTTATGGGACAAGAAGAAACCAAATAGATTAAAACCCAAATCCCTCTGAAGAGAACAGCATGTAAAGGGATCAAACAGTGCTCGTGACTCAAGGGCAAAGGAGTCACTCAGAACACTTGGTTTGATATTTCTCTTTAGGGTGTTTTTTTGTTTGTTTGTTTGTTTTTTTTTTTGTCTTATCACTGAGTAAATCATAGTGGGGATTTAGAATGAGTAGGGATGGCAGCCCTTGCTAGGACTTTGTGGCAGAAAGCAGGCTAGTGTTTATCTATTTCAGTACATTAGTGCCACACACACTAATTTTCTAACCCAGTTAAGGAATCTGCAGGCATCCCTGACTGGTGTGACTTCTTACAGTTTTCCTAAGAGAAAACTGGAACACTCTTGCCCTTCATTTCCTTTTTTTCCTGGGCAGATCCCCCCTCATCATCCAGTATCCCTCTGCAGAGTCAGAATGCCTAGTTTCAAATCCAAGCCCCATTTGTTTACATGTCTGACTCCCAAGCCCCTTAAAAGGAAAAAAACTGTATCCCATTCTTCTTTGAATTCCCTGTGCCCAGCACAGAGCCCGGCACCTAGGGTATTCTCAGTAAACACTTGGTAAACAAGTAACTAGGAAGCTAAGAGCATCAAGTCTGGAACTGAGCTTCCTAGATTTGAACTCTAGTCAAACCACATACTGACTGTGTGATCATGGGCAAATGTCTTAACCTCTCAGTGCCTCAATTTATTCACCTTTTAAGATGGGATAATAACAATAACCACCTCATACAGTTAATATGAGGATGAAAGGAATTCGTGTGTATATATATATATAAAATATTTAGAACAGTGTTTGGCACAAAGACCACAGAACTCAATAAGAGTTAGCTATTCTTATTATTGAAACTTTCACTAGCAGCTCTTCTTTTTGTAAAGAGCTACACATTAACCACAATGGGTTAGTTAATAATTCCTCTTTGGTGCCATGGCTTATGAGGAATTTGTGATTAAATAAATTAATGATCACACAAACAAATTATAATTCATGATTTCCCACAGTAATTGGGCACAGACATAAGATGAACCCTAGACAGCCAAATTGGCTCATTTATCTCTGCTCCAGGAAGTCTCTTAGTGAAGGGGAATCATTCACCAAGAAGTGCCATCAACAAGGGAATTTGTTTTTGAACAACAATGATTGGGCTATTTTTCAACCTCAGCTTCAGGTGACGCATTTTCATTTTGTCTCAGGCTGAAGAAAAGGAAGAGGTTTTAGAAAAAAGTGCAGCAGATGGTAGAGAGCATGCCTTACAGGATGTAGGGGAAGTGTGTGCCCTATGGAATTGAGTGGTAAGCCACCAGACCTATTTTATGGCCAACTTACCACCACTAACATTTTGTTCTGGGAGGTTAGGGTCAAGGTTACAAGGAAACCTAACTTCCTCCGGAATAAGATAACCTGACTCGTGGTCTGTGCCAAGCTACAGTTATGCACATGCAGACAGGCATCTCAGGGGCAGGGACTGTGACTTTAACTACTCTGGATCTTTTGTTGAAATAATAATAATAGCTACCATTTATGGGGAGTTTAGGACATGCCAAGCATCATACTAAGCACTAAATGAAGACTGCCTCACTTTCTCCCCATCAAAACCATGTGAAGCAGATTCCAAGCTCTGTTTTACAGATGAGTCAGCAGATGCATACTGACTTGCCCTTGGACACACAGCCAATAAGGCTTTGAACTCAGAGAATGTAACCCTAGGGTTTGCCTGCTTATACACTACACTTTCTGTCTTCCATAGAACACACGTTTCAAGCAGCAGCTGCTTTAAAGTTGCTTTGCTGGCTAGATGGGTAGAAGGATGGACAGACAAGGCTGCTGTAGAAGGGAATCTAGAATTCATCTCTAGACTCTTCACTCATTGGGATCTGGCCCCTGTGAATAGCAACTTATAATGAGACAAGCCTCTACCTTTCCAGGCCTTATTTTGGATGACTAATGAAATATTATGACTTAACTTGCCTTCGACTATTGGGCTTGCCCTGCAATCAACCCTTGGGTTCACAAGAACAAGGATAGAAGTTTCTAGAAATCCAGGCAAAAGTTGCTCATATGTTATCTGGAGTTTTATAGTAACATCAACTTCAAAGTGCAAATCTATTTTGCAGAAAGGAAGTCCTTCAAATTGCAGACTCCTGAATCTCTCATCTCGTTTTTAATATGTCACCAAGTTTAAGAAAACCACAAAACCCTTAACCTGCTCTGAGAATCTATGTTTTCCTTTTCTGAGAACAAAACAATGACTTTCATATTCTTTTAAGTTAATCTTGAAAGACAGAATCACAGAGTCTGAGGGTACCAAATAGAGTGGGTGATTAGGACCCAGAAGCCTTGGCCTGAGCTAGCTATACTGACAGATAACCTGACAAGCAAGAGCCATAGGATTCCTGATGAAGAATGAGGATGCCATCCAGTTCCCTTGCCTACTGCATCATCGGCTGCTGCTGCTGGCCCTGCAGAGGGATGTCCCACTCTGCCCCCTGCCCCTTGCCACAGTGAATAAGCATTTGGTCCTTCTATTATGTTGGGGAAGGGTGGGCAAACCCCCATCTTGCCCTGCAAATTCACTAGCTGAAGAATCATAGCTTTGTGTCAGCCACGTCTCCCAGCATTGTGCAAATCTGCTCCTGATTAGATTCCAGCAGCTGGGCACAATCTCTTTCCCCAGTGCTGAAAATGAATGGGGGGGGGGGGAATAAACAATGGAATTTGCCATGTTAATATTCTCTGCAGCCTGCTGGGCGTGGGATGCATACTAAGCACTGCTGAAAGCTCATCCACCCACAATCAGGAGGTGAACTTGGGCTCCAAAGGGTGAGAATGAGCTGGTCTGCAAGAGAAAGCCCTTCCGCTAACAGCTGCCAAGCCTCCTCCCTCCACCCTGGTTTCTGAGGTTGGCCTGAGGGAAAGGAGCAAGTTCTTTCACCTGGAATCTATGGTGACTGAGGCCCAAGCCTCAGACTGGGGTGCAGGCAATAGCCCAGTGCCACAGAGGAAGGAGGCCTTTTCAGGAGTATTGGAAAGCTTAATAGCATTAACATTAACTGTTCACTAAATACCTACTGTGGATCAGACACTGTGTTAAATCCTTTAGAAATATTGTTTAATTTTAAAGTTATATTAAATACAAAATTAGTACATGCCCATTATTTTAGAAGTAATATAGATTAAAAAACTGAAAAAAATAAATCCTCCGTAATCCCCAACTCCCAAAGATAATCATCATTAACATTTTGGCTTGTATACCACACAATAACCCCGTGAGGTACTGATATTCTTATTTATCTTATAGTTGAGAAAATTCAGGCCTAGAGAGGTCAAAGAATCTCATTAAAAGCCACTGCACTGGGAGAGTCAGGATTTGAACAGTCAGGTGATGGTTCTTTCATCTGATGACTGTTTATTGAAAATGAAATAAATGTTAAGTGCTATTCAGAGAGCTGAGATACCAGGTCCTTAAGGAATAAGATAGACAAGGTTTTTGTCACCATGAATTTTCAGCCTCGTGAGAGAGATAATCAATACACAAATAAGTGATCTCTGAAAATGCCAAGTGCCATGTAGAAATAAAAATAAGACTCTTTCATGTAAGTGACTGGCATGGGGAAGATGGTATCTTAGAATGGACCGAAGAAGGATTCATTGAGGATATAACATTTTCATTTCTTAAACCAATAATTCAATTAGTGCTTACTGTGTGCCAATCACAAGAGTTTTTTCTAAAACAAATTTTAATGTACTTAAACCTCAAAAAACCCTAGAACATAGAAATAATTACCTTTCTTACTACAGATGAGCAAATGGGATGAGTTAGTTTTCTGAAGTTATACAGCCAGGAAGTGTTGAAACCCAAAATTTAGATCCAGGCAGTTTGCTCCAAAGCCATGCTTGTGGCATTCCTTCCCACTGCCTCAAAGTTGAGGTCTGAATGACCAGGGGCCAGCTACACAAAGACCTGGGAGAATACTCAAACAGAGGGACAGCAGGGGCAACACCCTGAACGCACTCGGCATGCCCAGGGATCAGAAGGGATACCATTCGCCCCCTCAAGTCAGCTTGGGGAGAGTCTTGCAGGCCAGAGGAAGGCCTTTGGATTTTACCTTAAATGTAGTAGGAAGAAATCAGAGGCTTTTCAGCAGAGAAGTAACATGATCAAATTTGCATTTTAAAGAGACCCCTTCGCCTATTGAATAGAGAACAGATTTTCAGGAGCAAGTAATAGAGGGCCCATAGACCAGTTAAGGTGGTGAAGTTAGGTAAAGATGAAGTTGGCTTACATTAAGACAGTAGCTGAGGAATGGAAAAAGGGGGGGGGGGGAACATTGGCTTATGCAAACTAATACTTTTTTTCCATTTAAAGTTTATTGCCTTAGACAAAAGCATTTTGGTAAAAATTCCTTACTAAGCAAGGGAAGACCACCTTGTGAGGTTGGGTGGGAGACACAAAAGGGATAGACGCTACTCCTTTTCAATTTATAAGCTGGAACCAGGGAGGAAGTTTATCACAAAGGCACAGAAAATAATAATACCTAACACTCAGTGAGTAGCTACTGTGTTCCGGCCTCTATTCTAAGTTCTTTCCACTTATGAATTCGTGGGATCCTCACAACAGTCCTATGAGGAAGGTGCTATCAATCCCATTTTACAGATAAGTTAAGTCAGACCTACTCATCAGAGACATAAAGCTGGTAGTGAGTAACAGAGCTAAGCCTTCAACCCAGGCAGGGTGACTCAAAACCACAGCAGTTAGCCTCTACACTGACCTGCCTTTGAAAGATGTCCTCTACTGCAACCAACAGCCTGGGGAACTGCCACACAGCAGGTGCACATGTACGCAGCAATAGCAGCAGGAGCCTTCCATTATTTTCTAACAAAATTTAAACAACAAACAAAATAAAGTTTGCACTTAAAAAACAAAAAACTAGAGTATAAACCACCCCTCTTTCAGCGCTAGATTTCACAAAAACTCTATTTGTGCAGCCCCAGCTCACCTCATCTGTTGCATATCCAGTACCACCACACACAGGGAGCAGGGCTGGGGCCACTGCAGAGCAAAGCTTTAAGTCCAAACAAATCAATGTATAATTTCAGAAGATGAAAATTATTAACAGCACATCATTTGAGTCAAAAAAATGACCTCATCAAAGGCAGCATATTAGTTCCTCTCTGATGATGAAGACATTTGTATCAGCAGACAAGGCTTGAAAGTGAAAGTAAGATCTTTGTGAATAATAAGAACTCCCTCAAGAAACATAGATTTTGGAACAAGTGTACTTAACAACGGCCATCTTGTGTGCATACTTGCCTTAGTTGCCAATGAAAGGCTCCATATCAATGAGGTGCTACCTTTGATGTTCATAAGATAACACATATTTAATGCATATATATTATGCCCACCCATACCAGGAAAATGGCACATCATAAAAAGGAGATAAGAAAGACATTTAAGATTTAATTCTTATCTCCCAGAAGTTAATAATCTAACAATAGAAACAAACTATATACCTTCACCTTTAACATTTAAAGGACTTTGATTCATGCTATAAAGGCCAAGAGACCCCTTTGCCTATTGAATAGAGACATCTGCCATGCAGATTAGGCAAAACTTCTTAGAGGAAATGGCATCCTAGTTGGGCCTTGAAGCATGCATGGGAATTTGATAAAAAGAGAGGAGGAGACTTCCAAACTACAAAAATTGTAGGGATACTTATAGGATGATGGCAGAACAGCCTGAATGAAGTAAGAAAGTTGGCTGTTAGGGGGCCGAATTGAACCTCCCCCAATCCATATGTTGAAGCCCTGACCCCCAAATTCTCAAAATGTGACAATATTTTGAGATAAGGCTTTTAAAGAGATATTTAAGTTAAAATGAAGCCATTAAGATAGACCTTGATTTAATGTCTAGTGTCCTTATCAAGAAGAGGAAATGTGTAGACACAGAGACAGCAGAACTGCCACACATGAAGGAAAGACCCCATGAGGACATCTGCAAGCCACGGAGCGGCCTCAGGAGAAATCAACCCTGCTCGCAGCTTGACAATGAACTTTTACCCATCAGAAACTTCCGTTGTTCAAGCCACCCAATATGTGGTACTTTGTTACTGCAGTCATAGCAGATTCGTACACGGGTATAAGGAGGCAGAGGAAGAAAAGGTTGGGTTTGTCAATTTGGGCAAGGCTGAGGGCCATTGTTTGGCTGCATTTTTCATCCTGACTGGATCGATATCCTACCAGGTGTGCTGCTGGGTATAAGATGGCAAGTCAGCAGATGTAAGTGGATCAATTTGATAATTAACTGGCAGGTATTCAACTGGCTGCCCAGACCCCAGCATGTGAGAGTAGCTCTGTAAATGTTTATTGAAATAATGAATAAATGCATGAAGTAGACTCTAGTCAAAAGTGCAGATAGACAGTAATATTTGATGAAGGCAGTTAGGGAGCATGTGAACTTCTTGCTTCTCTAGATTCTCTCTCTTATCAACTTACTCTTCTTTAGTTTTTCTTTTATATTCTTTATTATCACTTAATTTTAGTATATGTGTTTTTTATGTATTTATCTTCCCCTACTAGAATAGAAGTTTCATCAGGGTGGGCCTGAACTTTATTTTTCTACACACAGCACCTACAAAATTGACAGAGGGTCATTCAATAATTGTTGATTGAATGAGTGAAAGTATAAATTTTCTTCCATGTTGAGTGTCTACAATTTTATAACGTTAGATAAAATTAATCTACATGTATAAAAATTGCATATTATGCTTGACAACTTTTAAAGTTTTTAAATGTGTCATGACATTTGCTTCTCACAATAATTTTGCCAGGTAGACAGAGAGGGTCTTAGTATAGCTCCCATTTATGGATGGTGATGTTAAGGTTCAAAAAGGCCAAGTGTGCTGAAGCTCACATAACTGCAACTGTTACTCAAACTCAGTTTTTGTAAGAATTTATCTAATGCTTTGTTTCACTACACTATGTTATCTCCCTAATGGCTTCACTAAGTTATTATTTAATAATTCTATTGTGAATCAACAAAAGAAATAGCTTACAAAGAATATCTCTGTATTACCTGCTGAATTGCAGTTGTAGGCATTATACACTAATAATCAGAGTTCTTTATGTTAAGAATCGATGTGCTCACTTTGGCAGAACATATACTAAAATTGGAACGATACAGAGAAGATTAGTATGGCCCCTGCTCAGGGATGACACGCAAATTCGTGAAGCATTCCATGTTTTTTCCCACATACTCTGTACTATTATGAAACCAATTTACAATCACTTACACTTTTCATGTGACAAATAGATCACAACCATGGCCCAAGATGAAGGAGGGACAAGGGGGGGTAAGAGGGAAAGGGGAAGGTCAGATTGAGGGAGGGTGAATGGTGGGATCGCACCTATGGTGCATAACGCAAGGGTACATGTTGGATCTATTAGTATAGAGTATAAATGTCTTAACACAGTAACTAAGTAAATAAGAATAGGTACATATTAAGCAGTGTGATGTAAGCATTCCTAATTCTACATGAAATTAACACATTATACCCCATAAATGTATTAATGTATACATAATATATGTGTTTATGATTTAATAAAAAAAAAAGAATTGATGGGAATTTGCTGACAGGAACAAGTCTAGATCTCCTGAAAATTGATATTTCCTTGTATCAGATAGAACCTGATAAATTATGGGATTTCATTTATTTTCTTGGCTGTTAGAAACCCAGAAATCAAATTAGTGCTTCATTACATTAAAAATCTAACTTCTGGACCAATTACTATCTCTCCTCCTACACATAATTTCTGATCTTTACTTTCATTTTAACCAATTATGTATATGGATACACAGTTCACATTATTGGATGTAGCAGATCTTTCTTAGAAATAGCTATAGTAGAAAACATAGAAAATAAGTAACAATTAGTACCAATCAAATGCTTATCATATAACAGGGACCATTTTTGCATTTTACTCATATTAACTTTTTTTCATTAAAACCCCAAATTGTATCTTGCCAGAGAATCCAAACGTTCTAATATGCTATCATAAAATTAGCGTTCTGAATTTTGAAAGCATGTAACATGTGCCTCCTCCCCACTTCCTCTGCTACTGCCCTGGTACAGCCTTTATCACCTCTCACCTCAGTTGTTTCAATTCTATCCTAATTAGACTCAGCTTACAAACTTGCCCTTTCCACTCTATTACCCTATTAATAGCTAGCATTAGCCTGTTCAAACAAGAGTCAGATGAGGTCACTCATCTACTTAAAATCCTCCAGGGACTTCCTATCTCGCTCAGAGTAAATGCCCAAGGCCCTACAAGATCTGGCCCCCTGTTACATTTTTGGCCTCATTCCTTCATGCTTTTTCCCCCTTTCACTCTGTTCCTTGGCCACACTGGCCTCTTGCTATTCCTTGACTATTCCACACACCTGCTCGTTGGCTTTTTATTTGCTCTTCCCTATGTCTGGAATATTTTTTCTTCAGATATCTGCATGGCTTGCCCTCTCATCGCCATCATGGGTCAAAGGACATCTTCTCAGAGTGGATTTCCTTGATCCCCTTACCAGCTCCTCCCTCGACACTCCCGATCTGCCTTCTTGGTTTTTTCTCCTAAGTGCATTTAATTAATGTGCTGTTTGATTTATACTGATTGTATCTTATCCCACAATAAGGATGTTCCAAAGGAAGGCATTTTTGTCTGTCTTGTTCTTTGGTATATCCCAATCAACTAGAACAGTATTTGGCATATAGTAGGTGCCCAATATATTTTTTTCTAAATGAGGCAGTATGGAAGAAGCAGGGATATTTTGCTAAAAATATACCACAGTTTGCAAATACACAAATAGTAAAAATGCCCTTGTATATTTGCAAATCTAGTAGGAAACTAAAATACTTTAATTATTAAACTGGTTTTCCAGATGCCTTCCTTGTGCCACATATTACAGTTATCAGGTAAATTAAAGAGTAACTGGTTGCATAGAACGATTATCTATGCAATTTAGGTATATGGATTTTTCAGGACACTTTTGGCTGGCCTAACTAAAGACCCAACTCAACTGTGCTACAAGATCTTTTACATTTATCAATATTCCTTTTTTTTTTTTTTTATGAGTAGAATGCAGTGTTTTATCACAGCTAACTGCAAACTCAAACTCCTGGGCTCAAGCAATCCTCCTGCTTCAGCTTCCTGAGTAGCTAGAGCCACAGGTGTTTACCGAGACACCTGGCTAATTTTTCTACTTTTACTAGAGACAGGATCTTGCTCTTACTCAAGCTGGCCTTGAACTCCTGACCTCAAGCAATCCTCTGACCTCAGCCTCCCAGAGTGCTGGGATTATACACAGGAGCCACCTCACCTGGCCCATTTGTCAATATTCATGGGAACTTTGTTTTGTAATTAAAGAAGTTGATATAATTTGGTTTGGAGGGTGGGAACTAGGGGCAAAGGAGAGAAAAGAGGAGGACACTGATAAGAGCAGAGACCATTTCTATATAGTTGTTACGGTATCCCAGCTTCTGGAAAAGTACAGACACATACCAGGCAATCAATAAAGATTTGTTGATTGAATTGTTCATGTGGCCCCCTATGTCTGCATCTGAATATTTATGACTGGAAAGATGAGGACCAGAAGTTAGAAATTTTTCTTGGGAGACTTTGAGGTGCCTGGTAACACATTCTCCTCACCTTTGCTTAGGGCAGCGGTTCCCCATCTGTGGGTCGCGACCCACAGGAACTGTATTAAAGGGCCGTGGCTTTAGGGAGGTTGAGAACCACTGGCCTAAAGGCTCAGCAGCTTTCGAAGTTTGGGAGGTAGCACTCTGCATGGATATTGACACGCAAGGACGAGCCATTCTGTCCTTGCTACCTCTCCATGTGGGGCTCTTGGGCACTAGACGCGGGAAAGTAGAAGGCTCCTCACAGTGGCTGGAGCTAACAGTCTGGGCTGGAGACACACACAAGACACTTCCAGAAATAACAAGGCCAATTTGAGTAGACAAGGCATGTAACTATTAACTGGTGAGGCTAGGTTTGATTTTCACATGGCATCACAAAATTTAGAATTTAGAACTTAGCTTTAGAATTATCTCATCTAGATGTTTCATGCAGAAGTTTCTTTCTTCTTCAAGGAAGAACAAAAATCATAGAGCATGATTTAGTCTTCCCTATCTCTCATATATGTGTGTTTGAGTTTATCCAGACTTTTGCAAATCCATCTCATCCCCCACAGCACCGCTATCAGTAGTGAGAAATGCCTTCTCTCAAACTTTCTGGCTCTTGCTGGAGGCAAGGGCTTTTGTTCCTTTCCACTTAGTATGTGCCTCACTGTTGACACTCCTGCCAAGTATCTTCTGGCAGTTTTAATTGCTAGTCTTAGTATGGGGCGGCTCTCCTTCTACTTTAGAAGAAAAAAGCATTCATTTAATTTTCTAACCCAATTAAACCACGAGCTCATGAGCTCATGCTCTGTGGGCCACAGTGATGGGCTCCGGAGACATGAGCGGAATAGGAATTGCCAACATTAACATGATTTCCTCTTCCCCATCCAGGAATGACTAACACAGGGTGAGATTATGTTTGTGCTCCAGTAGCTTTCTTCAATTAATTAATCAGCAGGTACAAATTCGAAAAACAAGCCTCTGAAAATGATGAGGACTCGCTGGCATTCTTGAGAACACCGGGGCAATAGCTCAGGAGTTTCAGAGGAGCTTAATATTTATGGCCCACTGATTATGATGCTGCCCCCTCCCAATTCCTGACTCTGGTAGTTTCATTCTGCTTCAAAGAGTTACATGAATGATAAACTGGGTCCGGGAGTAAGCAGATCAGAGTAGAAAGTTCCACCTGCTCCTAGCAGAAACAGAAGAATCCTCTCTAAGCCTCAGATTTGGGCAGCAGAATGGCCAGTGGTTACAGAGGCAGCTGTGAGTGGCAGAGGAGTGCTGGGCCAGGAGCCAAGAGATGGGGGCTCTTTAGGTGTTTCTAGCTAAAACTGCTTGGCACAGCTTCTTAACTCCATGGTATTCAGTTTCCTTTTCTGTAAAACAAGATGATTATGCCAGAGGATCGCAGAGATCCCAGTGACCTTGCGTCTCTCTGAGTGTATCAGTTATGGCACTTAGACACTTGCAGGGTGCTTGACCTTTCACTTTCTCTAATCTGCCTCCCACCACCTCTTTCTGCCAGTGTGGAACATTAACATTAGAAAAAGATTTCTTAGTGGAGCATGGTGGCTCTTGCCTGTAACCCTAGCACCCTGGGAGGCTGAGGCAGATGAGTTGCTTGAACTCATGAATTTGAGACTAGCCTGAGCAAGAGCAAGAACACCATCTCTACTTAAAATAGAACAACTAGCCAGGTGTCATGGCAGGTGCCTGTAGTCTTAGCTACCTAGGAGGGTGAGGCATAGGAAGATTCCTTAGTCTCCTGCTTGAGCCCAGGAGACTAAAGTTGCTGTGAGCTATAATGACCCCCAGGGCACTCTAGCCTGGGGCAACAGAGTGAGACTCTCAAAATAAAATAACAAACAAACATTTCTTTGTCCAGGTGTGTGGCTCAGGCCTTGTAATTCCCAGCACTTGGGGAAGCCAAGATAGGACAATTCATTTAGGCCGGGAGTTCAAAGCTGTAGTGAGCTGGGCAAGAAGAAGAAACTCCATCTTAAAAAAAGAAAAGACAAGACAGGTGAAAAAGGAAGGAAGAAAGAGAGGGAGGGAGGCGACGCGGGAGAACGGAAGGAAGGAAGAAATTCCTTTGATTGCCAGGGCAGCTTATCCAGGTTTCTTGAGTCCAAGAGATCTGAACACCGAGGTCCTGTCCAAGATTAGGGATAAGAAAACGAATATGCAACGTGGTGCAAGCAGGAAGACAGAAGGGTAATCTTGGGGTAGCCAGGCAAGAGAACTAGAAATATAGTGGAATGGGCAAAATAATAATATGACCAGAGAAAAATCTATCTCCCAAGCAGAGACCAATTAGGAAAGCAACTAAAAGAAAAAAACCATAACCCTACCTGCAGTAGGAGGATTAAAATAGGGTGGGATGTCAGAATCTTCTCAGCCACAATAATCTGGCCCAGAAGATGGTCCAGGGACTAAAGAAAGGGAATGAACCCTGGAAGGACCTATCTAGTACTGCAAACTTGTGACCAGATCCTCAGGAAAGTAAAGGTCAGTTTGTGACTTTTCACAACTGATTCCAGGGTTTTTTGAATCTCTCTCTCTCTTGCTTCCTCTTTCTCTCTCTTTCTCCCTCTTTCTCACACTCTCTCTCTCATACACACAGGCACACACACATCTACTCTCACAGAGCATGAATGAGATGTGTCCTTGAGTCAGCTATACACACAGTTTCACAGTGGATAATATTGGAAGAATGTGCTGATGGGAAAGAAAAAAATGTGAGAATGTATTTTTTAATGATAAAATCTCCCCCACTTTTTGCTATTGGGTGTTAAGACTAAGAACCAAAGCAATAGTAGGAGATATTATAGAAATTCAATACATATTTGAATATTGAAGGATAGAATCATGAACTAAGCAATTAAATTAATAAAGGAATCCAAACTCATCTATTTATGGGAATTTGTCTCTATCCTATGGTGGGACAGATGCCCTGTTCTCTAACAGAATATTTTACCATACCCCTCCACCCCATGACATCTCTGTAAATTCATTCTCAGTGAATAAATCAAATAAATGTGTCTCAAACATTTATATAAATACCTTAGATTTAGGACTTCATAAGGAATAGGAAGGCTTGGAAAAGTACTGTGTAAAGATCATTTCACTCTGAATTGCCACCAGCCAGCCTGAAATGCTGAGAAACAAATGTTCTCAATCATTTTGTATAGTTTGGTAGGCTTATTTTCTCACAGCTGTGTGAGATACAAACAAGTAGCTGATTTTTTCCTGAGTAAACCAAATTCCAATTGGAGCGCCTATACCAGAAAAGAATCTACTTAAATGCACACATTCTTATTTAGCATTCTTTGACGTGCACGAATGAAAGACAATATTCGGTTATTTTGTCTTGTGCTAACTCCTAGTAACCACCTCCCATTTAAAATTATGACAACATATTGCTGAGTAGGATTCTTTTAGTAAGTCAAGAGATGCAAAACTCAAAGTTCTACCTACATTTAACTTCTGTTTTTGCATAAACATTTCCCACCCTAAGCCTCATCATTGCAGGTTCCTGTATTTCATTTCCTGGATATCTGAGTATGACTCTTTGGCCTGGGAACAGGGTGTCTTGAAGCACTGCAGGAATGATAGCTGTGCCCTCTTGAACATGCAGAATTTAGAAGGTCAGAAGAAAATACACCAGGTCAAAGCAGCCCCTCTCTAGATTATGCACATCACGTCAGAGGGACAGGACATAGCACCCCAAATGGAAGGAGGCAACAGGGGCCCACTCCCAGACCATTCTTCTAATGCCTCCAGTATCCTAACATCTTCTATTCAGAGAGAGTACCTGGAGGACCAAACAATAATGAACATAAAAATATCCTTAGAAAGGCACTAAAATGGAGAAGATTATATTTCTAGAATTATAATGCTCTGTAAATCCCAAGGTTAAGGGAGTGAGTCTTTCAAGATCGTTAACTGCCTTCTAAGGGATGGGTCTACTTAACGGCAGGCTTTTTATTTTTTTTTTTTGAGACGGAGCCTCAAGCTATCCCCCTGGGTAGAGTGCCATGGCATCACAGCTCATAGCAACCTCCAACTCCTGGGCTCAAGCGAGTCTCCTGCCTCCGCCTCCCAAGTAGCTGGGACCACAGG
>CAUYQV010119475.1:0-11994 GCA_963574575.1 Galagoides demidoff | reverse complement strand
GTGGTCCCAGCTACTTGGGAGGCGGAGGCAGGAGACTCTCTTGAGCCCAGGAGTTGGAGGTTGCTATGAGCTGTGATGCCATGGCACTCTACCCAGGGGGATAGCTTGAGGCTCCGTCTCAAAAAAAAAAAAAAAAAAAAGCTTAAACTTACCTAGGTTATTTTTTCTTTTCTATTCTTTTTTTTTTTTTTTAAACTTTTCATTTACAGAGAAGTTGCAAAAATGTCACAAAGGATTCTTTATACTCTTCCCAGATTCCCTAAATATTGATTAATATTACATTTATTATGTGTAATTATATATATAACATTACATATATAATTACATATATTTATTATATGTAGTAATATGTTACATAATAATATGTACATGCAATTAATATGTTATACATCATCCTTGTTCACCCACTGTTTCTCTCTGGTCTTTAACACACATGTATGTGTATGCATAGACATGTTTGCGTATAAGTTTTTCTGAACATTTGAAGCAAACAACAGACATAATCCTCCTTCAGCTCTAAATTCTTCACTGTGTATTGATTAAAAATAGGTTCATAACCGTAAATAAAACAGCACAAATCTGGATATTAACATTTCTTCAATATTATTGTCTAATCTGCAGACTGAATCCAGGTTTCTCTGTTATTTCTTTTTGAGGCCAACATCACATTTAGATTCTGTGTTTCCTAAGCCCTCTTGACTCTGTCCTATTCAGCTTTCTTTTATCTCTTCTCTTGTATGAGCTACCGATTTTTTGAAGAGTATAGACCAGTCATGTCATAGAGTATTTCTTTTTTCTTTTTTGGCCTGGGCTGGGTTTGAACCCGCCACCTCTGGCATATGGGGCCGGCACCTTACTCCTTTGAGCCACAGGAACTGCCCCCATAGAGTATTTCTCAACTTTGGTTCATCTCTTTCTTCATGACTAGATTTAGGTTTGGCAAGAATATTTTTGGCAAAAATGCCAGAGAAATGGCGTGTTCATCACAGGGCATTGGGGGGGGGCACGTGACACTGCTTCTTCATTACTGATGGTGTGAACTTTGATCACGTAGTTGAGGTGTCTGCCAGGTTTCTCTACTTTAAAAATACTTCAGTGATCCTGCAGGTTCAAGTCTAGACCACCCCAATAAAGTTAATATCATAATAAAGAGGGTCACACATTTTTTGGTTTTTCAATGCATATAAAAGTTATGTTTACACTATACAGTAGTTTATTAAGTGCGTAAACAGCATTGTCTAAAAAATAATATACTCATAAAAATTAAAAAATACTTTATTGCTAAAAAAAAAGCTAGTAGATCATCCGAATCTTCAGCGAGTGATAATCTTTTTGCAGATGGAGGATCTTGCCTCAATGCTGGTGGTTGCTGACTGATCAGGGTGTAGTTGCCGAAAGTTGGGGGGGGGCGTGGCAGTTCCTTAAAATATAACAGCAATAAAGGTTTGCCACTTTAATTGACTCATTTTTCATGAAAGATTTGCCAGTAGCATGTGGCACTATTTAATAGCATTTTACCCACAGTAGGTAGAACTTTTAAAATTGAAGTCAATTCAAACCCTGCTACTGCTTCGTCCCCTAAGTGAATGTACTATTCTAAATCCTTTGTTGTTATTTCAACAATATTCACTTTATCAGGAGTAGGTTCCGACTCAAGAAGCTACTTTATTTATCCATGAGACGCACCTCCTAATCTGTTCAAGTATTATCGTAATATTGCAGCAATTTAGTCACATCTTCGGGCTCTACTTCTAATTCTAGTTCTCTTACTATTTCCAGCACATCTCTAGTTACCACTGAAATCTTGGACCCCTCAGAGTCATTCTCAAGGGTTGAAATCAACTGCTTCCCAATTCCTGTTAATGTTGCGATTTTGACCTTCTCCCATCAGTCACAAGTTTTCTTAATGGCTTCTATAATAGAATAGTGATTCTTTTCCTGAAGGTTTTCTATTTACTTTGCCCAGATCCATCAGAAGAATCACTATCTATGGCAGCTATAGCCTTACGAAATGTATTTCTTAAATAATACGACTTGAAAGTCAAAATTACTCCTTGATCCTTGGGCTGTGGAATGATGTTGTGTTAGTTGTTAGCAGGCATAAAAACATTAATCTCCTTATGCTTTTCCATCAGCGCTCTTGGGTGACGGGGTGCATTGTCAATGAGCAGTAATATTTTGAAAGGAATCTATTTTTTTTTTTTGAGTGTTAGTTCTCCACAGTGGGCTTAATCAGTAAACTACAGTGTAAACAGATGTGCTATCATCCAGGCTTTGTTATTTTATTTATAGAGCACAGGCACAGTAGACTTAGCATAATTCTTTGAGGGACTCTGAGAATGGTAAATTAGTACGGGCTTCAACTTGAAGTCCCCACGTGCTTTAGTCCAGCGGTTCTCAACCTGTGGGTCGTGACCCCTTTGTAACAATGAAAACACATCCTGCATATCAGATGTTTACATTATGATTCATAACAGTAGCAAAAGTATAGCTATGAAGTAGCAACGAAAATAATTTTATGGTTGGGGGTCACCACAACATGAGGAATTGTATTAAAGGGTGGCAGCATTAGGAAAGTTGAGAACTACTGCTTTAGTCCCTAACAAGAGTCAAATTGTCTTTTTACTCTTTGAGGCCAGGCCTTGACTTCCCCTGTTGAGCTATGAAAGTCCTAGCTGGCATCTTCTTCCAGTAGAAGGTTGTTTCATCTACCCTGAAAATCTGTTTGGTGTACTGCCCCCCCCCACCATCAGTGATCTCAGCTAGATCAGCTGGCTAACCTGCTGCAGCTTCTATATCAGCTCAGCCTGCATTTTATATTATGGGATGGCTTCATCCCTTAAACTTCATGAACCAATTTCTGCTATTTTCAAACTTTTGTCCTGCAGCTTCCTCACCTCAGTCAGCTTTTATAGCATTGAAGAGAGTTGGGGCCTTGCTCTAGAGGAGGCTTTTGGGTTAAGGGAATGTTGTGGCTGGTTTGATCTACCTGGATCACTAAAACCTTCCTAATAACATAAGACTGCTTCTTCTTATCGTTCATGTGTTCACTGGAGTAGCACTTTCAATTTCCTAAAGAACTTTCCCTTTGCATTCAGAGATTGGCTAAGTATTGTTGGCATAAGATGTCTAACTTTCGGCCTATCTTGGCTTTCAACCTGCCTTCACAAGCTTAATTATTTCTAACTTTTGATTTAAAGTTAAGAGATGTGTGACTCTTCCTTTCCCTTGAACACTTAGAGGTCATCGTAGGGTTATTATTGGCCTAATTTCAATATCATTATGTCTCAGGGAAGTAGAGGGGCCTGAGGAGAGGAAGAGACAAGGAAATAGCTGGTTGTTGGAACAGTCAGACCACACCCAGTATTTATTGGTCATGTTCACTGTCTTACACAGATGTGATTTGTGGTGCTCCTAAAACAATTACAAGAGTACATCGAAGATCACTGATCGCAGATGACCATAACAGATAGAATAATCATGAAAAAGTTTGAAATATTGTGAGAATTACAAAGAGTGACACCGAGACACCAAGCGTGCTGGTGGACACATGGCACAGACAGGCTTGCTGGATGCAGGGTTGCCACAGACCTGTAGTTTATAAAGAGTGTATCTTGCATAAATTGAAGCACGATGGACGAGGCATTGCTGCATTTTCCTGTCATGGTTAGTAAGTGTTTTGTGGGGAAATACTTAAGAGATTATTCAAATTTCTGTGAGCTTATTTTGTATTTTTCACTCCTAGCTACCTTCCTTGGGAGAATGAGGCAAGTTGGTGTGACTTGCTTTCTGAGGCAGGTCTCCTTTTCTTTGACCTTGGCTGTGTGCAGGTGGATGATATGTGTGCCAGAGTGGAGGCACGTGTGTGAGCTTGGACTGTGGGAAATGTCTTTGTGAAAAACATTGGTGACGCAATCTTAAAATTATTTTTGGTCACTACCTTCTTGAAAAAGGGAAAACACGCATAAAGGGAAAACACGCATGAATTACAGAAAAAAAAAAAAACCTATGAAAGAGATCTTGGCTTTTACTTGCATAATAGATTGCAAGGCTCCCCCACCACTTTTGTTTTTATTTAGAGGGTGCCAAAGAAGGAAATACAAACGTAACAACGTTGTAAAGAGTGACCCCCTTGGCGCTAAGAAAATAGCAAGGTTAGCTGGGACACGTGAGCCTGAAGAACAAGAATAGCCTTGACTCTCATAGGTTAACATTATGTTATGATTAACTTTTTAAATGACTGGGATTCACAGGCTTCTATCAGCACCAGTATAGTAATAACAGTTTTGCAGAAAGTGCTGGTACATTTCACTGAAGTCTGGCCAGTAAGTCCTCCCTTCTTCTTGTTTATATCTTTCTTTTTGCCTGACTAACCTTCCTCGACAGACCTAAGCTCAATTTCAGAAATGGTAGTCTGAGTGCACTTTCTCAAACTCTTTTATTAATTTGTTTATAAATTTTGGCCAGCCACAGTTGTTGTGGTCAAACCAGTGTTATCTGCAGGAGAACATTTATATGCCCTTTAGTGCCCATGCAGACAAAGGGCGGGGGCCAAGAGAGGGGAGTGCAGACAAAATCATTCTTTCATTCTCTTTTTCCCTACCCAGAAACAGAAAACTAAAATGCCAAATTCCCTACTAGAGTAGGGCATGCTTGAGTTTTTAAAAATAAAAAAATATAAACTGCCATTTTAACGCCCAGGCCCTGCCCATGCATAAATCATGTAAGAGTAGTGTCCTCTTTTTCCCAGTGGATTTTATCTTGAAGGTTCAGGCCTATCAGTTTGTTATCTTTCCCAGTCCTTTTTCTATCTTCAAATCTATTAGAAGTCTATTTTTATAAAAATCTAAGGAATAGTCACCTCCTGCCATGGGGTAAGATGGGCACCTGTCCCATCCTGTCTCATCCTGAGTTCATCTCCAGTTTGTCTCATCACATGGATGTGTTTATCATTTATGAAAAAAAACTATTCATTAATATTATGTATTGTATTAATACATTAATATTATGTATAACTATTCATTAATATTATGACAGACTCCTTAGAATTAAAGTTGATTTATTCCAGCCGTCCTCAAACTACAGCCCATGGGCCACATGCAGCCTGCCTAGGACATTTATCCATCCCGCCAGGTGTTTTTGCCACCGCTGCCTGTCCTGCTTAGCAGCCAACTTGTCCCAGGGCCCACAGTCCAGCCCTCCAACGGTCCGAGGGACAGTGAACTGGCCCCCTGTTTAAAACGTTTGAGGACCCCTGATTAGTCTTTTCGCTCTGTTCTCTCATGCTTCATACTACCGTAATACCCCTAAATGGAATTTTGTCAGACCCATTGAATGTGTCCAGTGACAGGAGCTCACTACTGGAGAAGGCAAACACTTCCATATTTGAAGAGATTTAGCTTGGTACTTACATCATCTGCTTGCCCATAACTTCTACCCATTGAGTCTACTTTTGCCTTCTAGAATTATATGCAACTTCTACATAATAGCTCTTTAAATATTTGAAGCCCTTTGCTTATTCTCTTGGAGAAGCAATTGTCCTTTTATAAATGTGGCCAGAATTAAGTTCAAGGCTGTAGCTCCTAGAGATATCAGCCGTTTGTTACATTTATCCCTAAGCCATTTCCTCTGAAGGGAATTTAAAGCAGAGCATTCAAGCATCGTACAGTAATACAAGGGTATAGGAAAAGGATGGGAGGGAAGGAATGAAGTGATTGGAGGTAGTTAGCAGGATCACAGGAAATCAGACCTGTGAAAGACAAATTCAAGTTTTGTACTGATTCAGGTCAGTACCTGTTGTGCCCAGGATTTGATTTTCAGGCGTCTGGGGTATCATCTCTTTTTGCTGCAGGAGTAAAATTGGTGTGATGAGAAAGTGGAATACAGGAGCCCTTCGTCGTTTGTGATGGAAAAGTTCTGCATATCCTCTCCTGATCAGGCAAATCCCATTGCTCTATGGAGCTGCTTTATAATCTGAATAATATTTCCCCTTCACTGCTAATTGTTCTGCAGTTGATCTATAAAGGCAACTAGCACATTAGCTATCTCTTTTCTTAACTTGGAGACTGACTATAAGCTGTTTACAACAGCTAATTTGCTAGGGGAACCGTGGAGGTAAAGAAACCTTATTACATTAGAATTAAGGACTCAGAGCCAGGCACGGTGGCTCATGTCTATAATCTTAGCACTCTGGGAGGCTGAGGCAGGTGCATCTCTTGAGTTCAGGAGTTTGGGACCACCCTGGGCAAGAGCGAGACCCCATCTTACTAAACATAGAAAAACTAGCTAGGTCTTGTGGCCAGCGCCTATAGTCCCACCTACTTGGGAGACTGAGGCAGGAGGATGGCTTGAGCCCAAGAGTTTGGGGTTGCTGTGAGCTATGATGACACCATGACACTCTACCTAGGTGACAGAGTGAGAGTCTGTCTCAAAAAAAGAAAGAAAGAAAGAAAGAAGGAAAGGACTCAGAAGTGTCTGAGGTCAATCTGGCCTGACTCACGTGGGTTTTCACAAGTAATATTCCATTTGGTCAGGTGCAACTTCTAAGTCAGTTTCAGCTGGAGTTCACTTGCCTCCCACTCAGGCCGCTGCTGCCCCGCCTCTCTCCCAGCCTGCCCTCCTTCCACCTGGTGCCCCTGTGTGTTTTCTCTGGCAGGTTAATGTTTTGCTCTTCAGTTTCAAATGTGGTAATGACTTAATGGTGTGACCTTCTTTGTGAAGTACAGTTTTGTAAGTGTAACATAATACTCCTGGCTTTGCGCTCATTCAGCGTAGGATGAGCCTGGGTGTGTTTCTGTAGCTTTGTCCTTGTGTTTCTGCTCAGTGAGAGTCTGTGTCCTCTCGGGCAGGTGCCTATGGCTTTGTGCCCTTGCTTAGGATGTGTCCTGACCATGGGCATTTCACATTTGCCTCTCCTCGTCTCCCCAAGTGAATGAAAGTGGTCACTGCACATCTTGAGAAGGTGGTGCATCCTTTTGGAAGCAGCATGGGCTTGGATGGGATGGTGAGCAGAGAGGACACGGATGCGGTAGTCAGGAGGGGATTTAGGGAGCTTTCTTGTTCTTCCAGGCGACCTTCATTACCAAATTTTCACCAGCTGTGAAACTCGACCTTTGTAGCATATCCCTGTCTTTGGCATTTAATAGTATTTCTGAGTCTTCGAAAATCCCATTAGTTAGAGTGGGTCTATTCCCAAGGAGAAGCATTTCTGCCCCAGGTTTGCAACATTTTGTACACTTGTGGGGATAAGATCAGGAGGAGTGTGGGAGAGAGCTGAGGAGGGATGTGGGTACCGCTTCCAGCGTGTACTCCACCTCCCGTCCTTTCTCCCTGTTTCCAGGTCTCTGAGCTATTTGGACACTCCGGGACCAGAGGTGCAGATTGTATGTCACTGGGATATCTGATGAGAAAGTTTAGGTCAAATCCCAAATCCCTTGTAGATAGGAGAAAATGAAAAACAAAAAACCACACATACACACGCACATTTCTCAGCTACTTTGGCGAGGCTGCCACATCCTCATTAGAGAGCACTTGGCAGTGCTTCACGTTGAAGGTCATACACGCGCATGCCTGTACCGCAAGTGCAGGTACCGAGAATGAGTGAGATGGGCCGGATGCAAAGTCACAAGGTGTAGCGCCCCGGCTGAGTGTGAGGCACAGCTGCCACTCAGCTGCAGCCAGTAGTGCTCAGGTTGGTGAGCTGGCTCAGTATTGCCAGTTCAAAAGGACCTGCAAGTCTCAACTTTGACATACCATTTCCCAATTTTAAATGTTGGCAACAGATTCAAAAATTTTAAAATATTTGTGTGGGCCAAAGAAAGCACATCCGATGGGCTTCCCACTTTGTAGACCTCTCAGTTTGGGGGTGTTGGGAGAAGGGGAGGAAGGCACGAAAGATGGGTCTCAGCACTTTCCTGATTTTCTTCTGGTCTGACCCTGGTGTGGACGTATATTTTGGCATAAACATAACAGGGTTCATAACAGAACTTTGGTCCACGTTGTGAACCAAAGGCTGTCAGTGGTGGGGGCAAGAGGTAGAGAGCCCATTCTGGTTCTCTTGTGTTTTCCTCGGTTTCCCACTGACCCCTCTGACTGCCCTGGAAAAAACTCGTAACAGACTTGCTCGAGGAAACAGTGAAGTCAAAGAAAAGAACAAACACTAGATAGAAGTGATAGGCCTAAAAATTGGAAGAGGATATGATGAGGAGAGGCAGGTTATGGATTTTGCATAATCTCTTTAGCCACTTGAAGGAAAGATACTAACTGTAAACTCTTTGTTATTTTCTTAGTTGACGTTATATTTCTAAGATATCAGATTCTAAAATAGTAGGTGATGAATGTGTAAATTTAGGGACTTTTGAACCCACAGTTTCTGTTGAAAATCTCAAGCAAGTTAGCATAAAATAAGTGGGCAGCGCCTTTGGTTAGTGAGTAGGGTGCCGGCCCCACATACTGAGGGTGGCGGCCCCACATACTGAAGGTGGCGGGTTCAAACCTGGCCCCAGCCAAACTGCAACAAAAAAATAGCTGGGTGTTGTGGCAGGCAACTTAAGCCCAGGAGGTGGAGGTTACTGTGAGCTGTGTGACGCCATGGCACTGTACTGAGGGCCATAAAGTGAGACTGTCTCTATAAAAAATAAATTAATTAATTAATAAGTAGGCAAACCTATAAAATAGGTGGAAACAGGCAACAAAGAGATAAAATTCAGCGGCAACAATAACAAAAGATCCCAAAGCCTATTTAGTTGTCTGTCTTTGAAGAGAAATCATCCTGATTCATGCGTTTATATTAATGAATGCAAGAGTAAGTAAGAAGTCCAATTCAAACATCACCATTGAGAAGACCTTATTGGTTAATTAAGTGCTTGCAAATTCTGTTTCTGTGCTGAGTTCTCCCATACGTCAAACTTCTTACAATACAAAAAAAGGCCATGTGATGCCCCAGAAAAATAATCTTTGGATGTTAGTTTCCCCTTCTATCCTTGTAGGGAAGCTCTTTCAGTTCCCCAAATGAAGACTCATCATTTTTCATGCACAGACTTAGAGAAGGACAAGGTATACTGCAGTATCATGAATTGTCCATGTGAGAAGAGATCAAAAGTGCAACTTAAATTTTTACAACAAAAATAGTAAGTTGCCATTAAAATAATATCATACATCTATACATTGCGCATTTGGAAAGATCTCTGAAATAATATTTAAAGTTTAAAAGAATGAAATATGAAGAGGTAGGAACAAAACACCTGTGTGTTTGTAAATGTAATTATATGCAGAGTGAGTTTGGAAGGATACACAAACACACAAAAGTAACCCTGAACCTTTCCACACTGTCTGAGTTTTTAAAATGGTAATTAAATTGCTTTTGTTGACACCGACCATGCTTTCGTATTTCAAAGTCAGTGGATGCATTTCTGTTCTCACTTGACTCTACCTTTCACTTTATATCATGGTCGATCATGTGTTCCTTCTTGAAAAATTTGACTTGTTTCCTTCTTTTTTTTTTTTTTTTTTGCTAATTGAGTCAAGATCTGACTCTCTAACCTAGGGTGGAGTGCAGTGGCTTGGTCATAGTTCGCTGTAGCCTGGAAATCTTGTGCTCAAGCAATTGTCCTGCCTCAGCCTTCCCCAGAAGCCGAGACTACAGGCACAGGCCACTGTACCCTCTCAGCTGATTTTCAATTTTTTTTTTTTTAGAGATAAAGTCTTGCTGTGTTGCTCAGACTGGTCTCAATCTCCTGGCCTCATGTAGTCTTCCTGTCTCAGCCACTTGAGTAGCTGGGATTACATCTGTGAACCACCACATCCAGTTAAAATTTATCTTGAAGCTGTAAATCTGTGGACTTTCTTCTCCTGCATTGCCACTGTCCTAGTCAATCCCATGTTGCTGTAAGGGTCTCACGGAAAAGCCACGTCATGAAGAATAAGCACGCTTATTGAAATTGTTTTAAATAAAGATGACCATCTGCTCGCTCAGGCAAAATGGTGAGCTTTGTTTATTTGCTGTTGGTTTATATAGGCAATCTTGTGCATGTGCACTATACAGCAATGACCTTATTAATATTCATTACAATCCCTCTGCACATGCGCATTGGACATCAATGACTCCATTAATCCATTTAAACATCTTATGGCCACCTGCCCTGTAAGTAGCTCCTCTCTGGTATTCTGATAATCCATCCAACATACACCTTTAAGCATAACTCTTTGGACGTAACCCAGTTTAACATAACTTAATGAAGAACATGTTGTTAGTCATTACTTTCTTTGTTCTTATCTAATGAAACCTGAGGCTTTGGGGGAAAGAGATGATTTGAATGTCTGTTCTACTGACCATGCCATTTGGAGGCAGTTACTTCGAATCTTTAAGTAAAGCATAGAGAAACTTCTTGGGCAGATAGGAGTTTGTGTGCAAACCTCTGCTCTCGTGTAGGCCTTAAGTCGGGGGGGGGGGGTTTGCTGGAGCCTTTTATAAGGAATTTTCAGGCTGGACTTCTCAAAAGCCTTTCATGAGCCCAGGTTTCATCTGTGCCATTAGATATCTGTATGACATTACCATTCCCAGACCTGTCAACAAGCAACCTTTGTCACTTACCACAGATCAGGAAAGGTTACTCCATTCCCAGACTAGTCAGCAAGCGATGTTCGTCACTTACCACAGATCAGGAAAGGTTACTGATGGGTATCTGGCTTTTTCATTGGCCTTATAAAGTCAACCTTAATTCCTTAACCCAGTCTGGAAATGCTATTCTAGCCAAAGCCTTGGTCATGTTAGGCTCTCAACTAACCTGGCCATATGGGATTCTGCCTCAGTTTCTCACAAGTATGCCTGCACAAAGTCTTTTCACTGCTCTCTCTCAAATGGCTTTTTTGGCCAGAGGCATATAGGCATTTCGCCTATAATCCCACCACCATCTATTCACAGCAATTGCTTCTATTTCTACCTGTTCTTTGACAATCATTGTCCACAAAGAGTAAGTTCCAAAGTTATAAAAATATTTTAGTGACCTTCCAGTAACCTTGACTAAAAATCTAGCTTTCTCTTAGTGATCTTTCAGGGCCATCGTGATCTAGCCTCCGTTTACCTCCCTGAGGTAGTCCTTTGGTTATCACTCTCAGTCACATCTTTCTGTCTCTCAGACACACTCTTCCCCTTGTTCTCTTTCCCTAGAATATGCTTTCTTTGGTCTTTGCATGTTGATGTCCTCTCATTTTTTGTTGTGTCAAAGTAAATGTCATGTCCTTTGAAAGACTTTTCCTAATGAACCTTACTGAAATAGAGTTTTTTTTTGAGACAGAGTCTCAAGCTGTTGCCCTGGGTAGAGTGCTATGGCATCATAGCTCACAGCATCCTCCAACTCCTGGGCTTAAGCAATCCTCTTGCCTCAGTTTTTTCTATTTTTAGTAGAGATAGGGTCTTGCTTTTGCTAAAGCTGGCCTAAAGTAGATCTTAATCTTATCTGTCCAGCTCCTATTTGGCTCTGACGTGTTGATTTCCTCTTTGATACCTGTCTGAATTCAAACTGTATTGTTCCTTGTTTGGTTGTTGATGGTTTCCTATTTCCAGGATGTAACTCAATGGGAGCAGAAGCCCTAGCGTCTTGTTAACTGTGAATGACCTGAAATAATATCAAACATAGAGATGGGGGAACTTTTCATGCTAGAAGGCCACATTAATTTAACATAATCAAATAAGGCCCCATTCAAGAAACTTCAATTAAATAGATGTCAAAAATTTACATTATTTTATACAAATCTAACTATTATGTACTTAATAATTTCAAAAAATAAAAAAAATCGTTAATTTTAAAATTAATCTTTCAATGACTTTATTACTTCTGTTTTTGTTGGAAAGCATTTTTTTTTTAATTTTATTGAATGGTAACTATGTACATTAATGCACTTCTGGGGTACAGTGTGGGGTTTTCACATGCAATCCGAAATACTTCCATCAAACTGATCAACACAGCCTTCATGTCATTTTCTCAGTTATTGTTT
>CAUYQV010119473.1:0-20430 GCA_963574575.1 Galagoides demidoff | reverse complement strand
GCTGGGACCACAGGCGCCCACCACAACGCCCGGCCATTTTTTGGTTGCAGCCATCATTGTTGTTTGGCGGGCCCAGGCTGGGGATTCGAACCCACCACCTTAGGTGTACGTGGCTGGTGCCTTAGCCGATTGAGCCACAGGCGCCGAGCCATGTTGGTAGATTTTTCTTACTGGTTCTATCTTGTTATTCATTGGTTTATTCTGGTTTTGTATTTCTTTCTAGTTCAATCTTGATAGGTTGTGTATAGGAATTTATCCATTTCTTCTGGATATTATTATTTTTTGGCATATAGTTTCTTATAGTAGTAGTCTCTAATAATCCTTTTACATTTCTGAAGTATCAGTTGTAATATCTCCTTTTTTTTTTTTTTTTTTTTTTTTTTGGAGTTTTTGGCTGGGGCTGGGTTTGAACCCACCACCTCCCACATATGGGGCTGGCACCCTACTTTTTTGAGCCACAGGTGCCACCCTGTAATGTCTCCTTTTTATCCCTGATTTTATTTATTTGGGTCTTCTCCCTTTCTTCATAGTCTAGTTAAAGCTTTGTCAATTTTATCTTTCAAATATAAACTTTTTATTTAATTGATTTTTTTTGTTTTCAATTTCATTCATTTTGACTCTGATTCTTATTATTTCTTTTCTTTTACTAATTTGGCATTAAGTTTGCTTTTGTTTTTATATCTTTGAAATACATCATTAGGGTCATTTTTTGAAAGTTTTCTACTTTTTTTGATGTAGATACTTATTATTATAAATTTTCTTCTTGTTACTCTTTTTACTATATCCCATAGGTTTTGATATGTTATCCTTTCATTTATTTTAAGAAATTTTTAAATTTACTTCTTATTCACTTCATTGATTCACTGGTCTTTGGGGACAATATTTTCCTAATTTCTATATCTTTGTATAGTTTCCAAATACTTTTCTTGAATTGATTACTAGTTTTATTCCAGTGTTGTCAGAGAAAATGGTTAGTATAATTTAAATAACATTGAATTTTTTAAGACTTGTTTTGTAGCCTAACATATGATCTATGAAAAGAATTCACTAGCTGAGAAGAAAGTGTATTCTGTAGTTGAGAAGAATGTGCATTCTGCAGTTGTTGGGACAAACATTCTACAAATATCTATTGGGTCCTTTGGTTTACAGTGCAGATTAAGTCAAATGTTTCTTTGTTGTTATTTTTTAATCTTAAAGATCTGTTAAATGCTGAAAATCGAGTGTTGAGGTCTGCAACAGTTATCATATTGAGCTCTCTCTCTCTCTTTAGCTTTGATAATATTTTCTTTATATATCTAAGTGTTCCAGTGTCCAGTGCATATATATTTAGAACTGTTATATCCTTTTTCTTGAATTGACCTCTTTATGATTATATAACTATCTTTGTCTCTTTTTACAGGTTTTTCTTAAAATATATTATCTAATAGAAAGACAGCTACACCTTCCTTTTTCTGGATTTCCATTTACATGTATCATCTTTTCCATCCCTTTACTTTATAGTCTTTACGTGTATTTATAGGTGAGGTGTATTTCTTTCAGAAAACATATAGTTGTACAGTTGGCTCTTTTTTTTTAAATCTGTTCAGCCAATTTATGTCTTTTGGTTGGAGAATTTAGTTTGTCACATTCAATATTATTGATAGTTAAAGACTTACTACTGCTAGTCTATTATTTGGTTTCTGGTTGTTTTGTGGTTCTCCCTTCCTTCCTTCTTGTCTTCCATTATTAAGAGTGATTTTCTCTGGTAGTGTGCTTTGATTTCTTGCTTTTTATTTTTTGTGTATTTCTTGTAGGTTTTAATATTTGAGGTTAACAAGAGGCTTTCAAATAACACTTTATAACCAATTATTCTAAACGTATAACTACTATGCTTACAAACAAACACAAATATACAAACAATGAGAAATCTAATAGAATTGCTATACTTTAAGTCCATTCCACCACCTCCACCTTTCTAATTTTTTGTTTTTGTTTTGTTCTTTTTCTATACCTTTTTGTATTATCTTTCTCTTAAAATGTTGTTACATGTGTTTTGGTTACATTTGTCTTATAGTCATCCTATGCAAGATATAAGTCATTTTCACACAGCAATTACAGTAACAGAGTATTCTACCTTTGTGTGCTTACTATTTCTCTGAATTTACTTTCACATGATCATTGGTCATTTACATCCTTTTTTTTTTCATATTAAAGAACTTCTTTTAGCATTCCTTATAGGAGATGTTCAGTATTGATAAAATCCCTCAGGGTTTTCTTTTTTGGGAGGGTTGGAGTGGGGAAGTTTTTACTTCTCCTTATGTTTGAAGAATATTTTTGCACGATACAATATTCTAGGGTTAGTGTTTTTGTTTTTCCTTCATCACTTTGAACATGTTATACCACTCTCTGGTCTGCGAGTTTTCCACTAAAAAGTTTGCTGCTAGACATATGTTATTTTATTCTTCTTTCTTGCTTCCTTTGGAACCTTTTCTTTATCTGTGACCTTTGGGAACCTTGAGGTATTTTTGTTTGAGTTAAGTCTGCTTGATGTGCTATGACTTTCTTGTCACTGAATATTGATATCATTCTCTAGATTTGAAAGGTTCTCTACTATTATTTACTTAAATAAATTCTCTACTCCAAACTATCTCCTCTTTTTTAGGCCAAAAATTCTTAATTTGCCCTTCTGAAACTATTTTCTAGGTCATATAGGCATGTTTCATCCTTTTTCTTTTCCTTTTTTGCTTTTTCTCTTTGTGTATTTTCAAGTAGCCTGCTTTCAAGTTCACCAATTCCTTTTCCTGCTTGGTTAATTCTGTTGTTGAGAGACTCTGATGCTTTGTCAACTGAATTCTTAAGCTCCAGAATTTCTCCTTGTTTTTCTTCTTATTATTTTAATTTCCTTGTTAAATTTCTTCCATAGGATTTTGAACTTTTTCTCTGTGTTGTCTTGAGGTTCTCTGAGCTATTTCAGGACACCTAATTTGAATTCATTGTTTGAAAGATCACATATCTCCTTCATTACAAGATTGGTCACAGGTGCCTTATTTGGTTCATGTGGTGAAGTCATGTTTCCCTCAGTGTTCTTGATGCTTGTGGATGTTCATCAATTTGGGGGAATTAAAGAATGAGAAATTTATTTTAAATTTAGTAATCTGAGCTTATTTGATCCCACTGTTCTTGAGAAGGCTTTGCAGATATTCAAAAGGAATTGAGTTTTCTAATCTAAATCTTTGGTTACTGCATCCATATCAGCACTGGGGTGCCCTAAGTCCAGCAATGCTGTGATTCTTGCTGATACTTCCTTCAAGTACTTGAGTAAGATATGTGAAAAAAAACAAAAAAACAAGCAAATTCTCTAACTCTCTTCCCATACTCTCTGTGCTAGTCTGCTGGAGTTGGGGGAGAAGTGACAGGGGCACTTCCTTATGGCACTAATAGCTGGACCTATGCCAGAACACACCTGAAGCTACCCAAGTGTCACCCAAAACCCATGGTGAATGCTGCCAGGCTGTCTGTGATGTGTATTCAAAGTCCAAGGGCTCTTTCATAAGCAAATGGTGAATCCTACCAGGGCTGGAGCCTTCCCTCAGGGCAGCATATTTCCTTCTGGCCAAGGATGACTAGAGAAATGTTTAGGAACTAAGGCCTGGACTCAAAGGTTTCACAGGAGTCTGCTTGGTACTGGGGCTAAGGTAGTGCCTGTTGTACCTGTTGTGACCTGAAAAGATAAACTCAGACCCCACTTAGATGTAATTAATTGGTAATTTAATACACCTGCACAGGGGACCACTGCCCTCAGAGACAGTCAGCCTTGAAGTGGAGGGCAGGTTGTCTTTTATATTCTTTTTGCATAGCTAAGCAAGCAGGCCAGTACAGAAGTGAAATGTTGCCGTTACAGTCTGTGTAACAGTAGATACAGCTTGGGTAACACAGCTTAGGTAGGTTTCTCACTATTATTTGTTCTCTGGGGACTAGGGGGTTTTTGTGAACTTGGGGACTTTTTGTGCTTTCTTATTCTGAAGCCTTTTCTCAGAATCAACCTAGGCAGCGGGTGGGGGGAGCTGGGAGACAGAATGGGAATGGGAACTTGCTCGTGGGGCAGGGAAATGGGCTGGGAGCTTGCCTGTGACAGTATTCTGTTACAAAACAAAACTGGAGCTAAGCTAGCACCCATGTTACAAAACAAAGAACTCTGAAATCTTCCTTATCCCCATATGGAAGAAGACCATCTCTGACCTTGACTGCCTGGAGTTGTGGAAGGGAAGGCACAAGCACTGGTGAGGCCACCACTGGCTGGTTGTGTCATAGGTTTACATGCACTCCAATTCCATTGGTCAAGCCACCATAACTGCAGGCATTGCCCAGGGACTACAGCCTTTGTGGCCTGCCTGCCTAATAAATTTTGTCCAAGCCACAATTTGCTTTTTTTAGCCATTGGTGGCACTAGCCATAACTTGGGTTTCAGGGTATGGGATTTCCCTCTGGCAAGGTTGGTTTAAATCCTTCCTCTGTAGGCACTGGCAGAATTCTGCCCTGTGCTGCATTTCCTCTGCCAGTGGGCCCTGTGTTTCAATGTAAAGCTGAACAATCATCTCACTTTCCCTGCCCTAAGCATACAGATTCTTTCTCCACTTGACATGCTGGTCATCCCTCATGACTGCCAGGGGATGAGACACATGTGACATAGATAATGCCAGACTGCCTTTTTTAAAATCCTTTTTATTATTTTCAAATGCCTTTTTAATTATTTATTTTTATTTAAGATTAATATGAGTGTAAAAATGATTAGGCTGCATTGTTTGTGTTTCTTAGGTAAAGTTCAAGTTGTAATTGAGCCCTTCACCCGGAGTTCCACTGTATGCCCTTACTTTGTGCACATTATGTGAGAGCTTACAAATCCCTCTCCCTCCTTCCCCTTTCCCTTTCTTTCCTTCCTCTCCCCCACTTGAATTTTATGCCTGAATAGTATTCCATGCTATATATATACCACAGTTTATTAATCCATTCATGGGTTGAATAGCACTTGGGTTGATTCCACATGTTGGTGATTGTGAATCTGCAATAAACATTCTATTACAAATATCCTTATGGTAAAATAATTTCTTTTTATCCTGGGTATATACCTATTAATGGGATTGTGGGATCAAATGGAAGGTCTACTTTTAGCTCTTTGAGGATTCTCCATACGTCTTTCAATAGCAGTTGCATTAGTTTACAATCCCACTGGTAGTGCAAAGGTGCTCTCTTCTCTCCACATCCATGCCAGTATCTATAGCTTTGGTATTTTGTGATATGGGCTATTCTCAATGTGATTATCTGATTTCTCAGTGTGGATTTGATTTGCTTTTCACTGATGATTAGTAATAATGAACATTTTTTTCATGTTTATTGGCCATTTGTCTGTTGTTGTTGTTGTTGTTTTGTTTTTTTGGCACCCTGAGTAAGGTGCTGTGGCATCATAGCTCACAGCAACCTCAAGCTCTTGGGCTCCAGGGATCATCTTGCCTCAGTTTTTCTGTTTTTAGTAGAGACTTGGTCTCACTCTTTCTTAGGGTGGTTTTGAACTCCTAAACTCAAGTAATCCATCCACCGTCCCTCCCAGACTGCTAAGATTACAGGCATGAACCACCATGCCTAGCCATTTGTCTGTCTTCAGAGAAGTTTCTGTTCAAGTCTCTTGCGCACTTATAAAAGTGATTGTTTGCTCTTTTCTCATTGATTAGTTTGAGTTCTCTGCAGATTATAGTTATCAGCGCTTTATCAGATTCAAAGGATACAAATATCTTCTCCCATTCTTAAGGATGTTTGTTTGCTTTAGTTGTGGTACACTTAGGTGTGCAGAAGCTTTTTAGCTGGATCATGTCCCATTTATTTATTTTTGGTGTTGCTGCAATTGCCAAGGGGGTTTTCTTCATATATTCTTTTCCAGGCTGATAGCATCAGGATTTGTTCCCATACTATCTTCTATAATTTTTATTGTTTCATGTCTTAAATTTAAATCTTTTATCCAGCAAGAGTCAATTGTTAAGTGATGAAAGGTCAGGTCTAGCAAGATTGTCTTTTCATCTGTCTACAGTGCCTGTTTCCTCAACACAATGTTAAAAACAGGTAGTATAATCACTCACTTCATTTGGGTTTTTCTGAATGTGTTTGCTTCCTTGGATAGTTGGTGGCAAATTTGGCATTTATGTGGAGGGACAATTATGGAGATTGCTGTTTGGCCCTGTTGTGCTGCACTCTGCTCAAAGAGAGAAATTTACACCTGTAAACACCAACATTGAAAAATGAAAGATCTCAAATAACAGACTGTTATACCTCCAGGAACTAAGAAAAGAAGAATTAGCCCTAAAGTTAGTAAAGAGAAATAACAGTGACCAGAGCAGAAACAAATGAAATTGAACACTAGAAAATATCAATGAAACTAAAAGTTAGTTTCTTAAAAACAAAAAGAAAAAAAAAGGCAAACCATTAGCTACACTGAAAAAAAGAGGAATAGATGAAATAAAAAATGAATGAGAAGACATAACAACTGATACTGCAGAAATACAAAGAATCATAGGAGACTATTATGAACAATTATATGCCAACAAATTGAAGAACTAAGAAGAAATGGAAAAGTTCCTAGAAACACACAACCTACCAAGACTAAATAATGAATAAGTAGTGCTCTGGTTGAATGTCTCTTACAAAACTTATACTGAAATTTAATTTCCACTGTAACAGTATTCAGAGGTGGAACTTTGAGAGGTATTTATGTCATGGAGGCTCTGCTTTTCTAAATGGATTTATGCCATTATTATGTTAGTGAGTTCAGTTCTATCTTGCCCTCTCTTTATCTTCTGCCATGTTATGGCACAGCAAGAAGGTACTAATAACATGCCAGGATCTTGGTATATCAGCTTCCTAGTCTTCAGATCTATGAATACTTCCAAATGTTCATTGTATCAGACCATGATGATGCTGATACCAAATCCGGACAAGGAAACTTCAAGGAAATAAAAGTAGATGCCAATATTACTGATAAATATAGAGGAAAAAATTACTAAAAAAATATTATCAATAGCACATTAAAGGGGTCACACACCATGATCAAGTTGGATTTATTCCTGCAACACAAATATATACAAATCAAAATATGTAAGGCTTACATATAGTTGAATATACGTACTTTAATGCAGACAGTCAAAAGTAACATACCACATTAGCAGAATTAAGGATAAAATTCATAGGATCATCTCAATAGATCCAGAAGAAGTATCTGATAGAGTTCAACATCTCTTTTCAATACACTTATAAACTTTCAAAAAAGTAGTTATAGAAACAATTTACCACAACAAAATAAAGATCATAAATCACAAGCCCACTGGTAACATCATACTTAATGATGGAACATTGACAGCTTTTCCTCAGAACAAGATAAAACATACCACTCTTACCACTTCTGTTCAATGTGATGTTGAATGTCCTATCCAGACCAATTCAGCATAAAAAATAAGTAAAAAGGCATTCACACAGAAAAGAAAGAAGTAAAATTGTTTGCTTATGTCATGATCTCATGTATAGAAAACCTTAAATATTCCACTAAAGAAACCCTATTAGAACAAATAATTCAGTAAAATTGCAGCATACAAAATCAGCATGCAAAAAACTAGCTGCATTTTTATACACAAATGCTGAACTATTCACAAAAGAGATTAAGAAAACAATCACATGGGGTGGTGCCTGTGGCTCAAAGGAGTAGGGTGCCAGCCCCATATACCAGAGCTGGTGGGTTCAAACCTGACCCTGGCAAAAAATTGCAAAAAAAAGAAACAATCACATGTATAATAGCACCAAAATGAATAAAATACTTAATTTAACCAATGAAGTGAAAGATTTGCACATTGAAAACTGTAAGAGAGATCAATAAATTAAAGAAAATGCAAATAAATGGAAAATACAAATAGATCTGTGTTCACCGATTAAAAGAATTAATAGTGTTAAAACGCCCATACTACCCAAGGCAGATTACAGATTCAATGAAATAAATGCCAAAATTCCATGGCATTATTTATAGAAATAGATAAAACAATCCTAAAATCCATGTGGAACCACAGAACATCCCTAGTAGGGAACACAATCTTCAATAAAAAGAATAAAGCTAGTAATGTCACATTTCCTAGTTTTTTCATGAAGAAAGGCAAAAGAATGCAAATGCCTTAGGCGGGGTACAGTTAGTGGTTCATGCCTGTAATCCTTGGGAGGCCAAGGTGGGAAGATCCTTTGAGCTCAGAAATCCAAATGTATCCTGAACAAGAGTAAGACCTGGTCTCTACTAAAAATAGAAAAACATTAGTCAGGCATTGGGGTATTGTGGCAGTACCTATAGTCCTAACTACTGAAGAATCCGAGGCAGGAGGATCTCTTGAACCCAGGAGTTTGAGGTTGCTGTGAGCCACACTGATACCAGGGCACTCTAGCCTGGAGCAACAAAGTGAGACTCTGTCTCAAAAAAAAAAAAAAAAAAAGCAAATGCCACACTGTTTATTTGTAATTTCCAAAGAAAGTAGAATTTTATTTTAAACCAATATCATAATTTACTATCAGAGAAAGCTTCAATTTGAGAAAAGTACAATAATTTAAAGGGAATGAAAAAGAAAACGATACACAAACTGGCATATTTCTTAATCTGTTGCTGCTAATGTTAGGGAAGTTCTCAAAAGTGTTTTTTTAATTTAATTTTTAACTGGTCCTTGATGAAATGAGAGCAGACATGTACTGCTAAAACTTTGTTTTTATAGTAACGAAAAAAGTTATAAAGGAAATAAGCAACTACACTCATTTTTTAAAGTCAAGTGATAATTCTTACCATACATTTCACAGGCAGCTTAAGAGGAAAATAAAATAAAATAATAAATAATTTAATATGATTTATCTGGAAGTCTACATGTATATGCAAGTTTTAAAACATGACTTACCTCATGATGCATTTTAATTTTATATCTTTAAGAACAAATGGAATAAATTTCATTTGAAATTTGAATTTATTTCATTTAAAATATTTATTTCATTTATTTCAAATGAAATAAATTTAAATGAAATATTGTAAAAATTATAAATATATATATTCATCTTTCATGCATAAGGTTTAACAGATCCCTGTGTCCAAAAGAATGATCAATTAATTTATCAGAATTTAGTAGCATTCTAAAGACAGAAAAAGAATCAAAGGAAATACTTACCTATGTTACATATGGAGATGGCTCTGAGCAAATTCATATTTATCTGTTGAGGGACTAGGTATTATTTATTTTTTGCAAGGCTCATGTCACCTGTTAAAATAGAGTCATTTGACATTTCCAGAATACACGGCTTTGTGGAGGCAAGTTTATTTGTGGGATGAAGGTGTATTTAATTCTTTATTTTTTTTTCTGGGTTACTCAAAATGTTCCCTAAATCTGATTCCTACTCATGTTTAAGATAGGTTAATCTTTCTTTTACAGTGGAGAAATATCTACCACTTAAAAGAATAAAATTAAAACTTATCAATAGAACAATGTAGACAAAAACTATCTGATTTACTTCTTCCCAATTTTCCTATCCAAAGGAAATGAAGTCCAGTTGTCCATAAAACTCACTGAGTCTACTAGATAACTGATTTAAAAAGTTGTTCACTATACTTTGCAAATATTACTTCTTGCTAAATTTCCTAACTTATTTTCTGTCAATAAGGAGCCTATAACATGAATTAAAACTAATCCTTGGGAGTATTTGTTTTATTTTTTTCTCTCCATTTTATATTAATTAATTGGCTTTCTTCTTATTTTTATATATTGGCTGCATCATTCACCTGCTCTTACTTACAATAAAAGTAAAATATATATATTTTTTCAAAAGTTATACATGTGTTTGGTAGAATATAACTTGTAGAACTGATAAAGATATGTTTGTTCCTGAGCTATTTTCTCTCTTTTCTTTTTCCTATATCTTCAAGGAGAAAAAAAAGGTATATCTACTTTAGGTTTAAAAAGTTCCCCAAACTCTGAAAATCTTCCAGCTGTATCTTGAAAGGAGACTTTGGCTTTTGACTTTCTTTCCTGTCTTATGGATAAGAGCCCGGGTGTTTTCATAAACAGTGGCCAGCTGTTCAATGTCTAATACTGTTCAACACTCTCCCACTTTTCACAGGAGAAACACACATCTTGATTGCATCTTCTTCTCCTGCCTAAGTTAGGAAACTCATTAAAGACTTTTGAATTTATAAATGTGTGCTGAACCAAGATAATAAACCTTCAACTGCTGGTTTAAACCTGGAAGTTGCCTATAAGTTTCAACAACCTTTTTTTATCTATTAAACTGGTTGGGGATATTTTATAATAAATAAGACCCTGTTAAGTAAGAGGACAGTTGAGGGACAAGTACATGCTAAGCATTGATGAGAAATAGCCTAACCATGCAAGTTAATTTCATGCAACAGTAAAGCTGGCAACATGGAAATGTTATGGGTGCACAGAGAACTTGTAGTCCTTCTTGCTTGTCACACTCTATAAGTGCCTTAAGAACAGGTACAATCATATGAGGTGACCAAACTTAATTGTCACTTCAATTCTGTCTCAAAGAATGAGGGTACCAGGAAGACAAAATCCTAAGCTAATTCATCACATAGGAATCTAAATGATTTATGTTTTTAGTTTAGACTTACTATTAAGATTGAAAAGATGCCAGGTCAAAGAGAAAAGAAGGAAAAGGAGCAAATAATAAAAGCAAATTTGATAGAGCAGATAAAACTAGGCCATACTTTTCATTAGGCTTTTCTAATCAATAATGATGTCAATTATTCTCAAATAAAATATTTGCTTTTGTGCAAAAACTGAGAGGTAAAAAAAAATCACTATTATAATCCAAATGGCAAGAGATATCGTAGGTAGAGATATTCTTATTGAATAAAGAATAAAGATGTCTCTATCCACGTGGATTTACAAACATGGATATAGATAGACACGGACATTGTTACCAAGATACTTCATTAAATGGAGACTGCCATAAACAGTAATGATATAGGGATAGAAGAAGGAAGAAGATGAGAGGTGAAACTAGAAAATATTTTTCACATGGGAATTCAAACATTTCATGAGGAAACATTCCTGTGTTCATAATTGTTTAACCATTTTTTCCTTCAGAACATTTTGAATTGCTTCTACTATAAGATACAGATTTTTAAAAATTCTTTATAATGATTTTTTAATGGCAAATGTGTTACATGACATTCAATGTAATTCATTCTGTTGCTTGTGAAGCTATAAGTACTTTCCTTACCAAATCAGTATCTATAAATTTGCAGTTCCATGAGGGCTTTGAGCTAAGGAATATTAGTAAATGGAAGGATAAGTACCAGAAGTACTTACAGTACTAAGTACATTTACAATGTCAATAGAGTGTGATGTTGAAGCATACCCAAGTGTTTTGAAATATGATCTTGGGCACTCTTTCTGAATGGTTATGGTTATATTAATTAGCTCAGCCACTAAAATAATACTTAGCTAATTTTCTTCATTATATTTATATTCCTCTACATTTTCTTAAAAGACACGATGTAAACGCAACTTTTCCAAAAAGGAACTTCTTGTGTCTATTTTGGATTTGCCTTGAAATTTAGAATTTGTACTTTCCAGCAGCTATGGATTTGCCATGAAAGTACGTTCTCAAGAAGGAAAGGAAAAGCTGAAATATCAAGAATAATTTAAAACTGTGGAAAAATAAGGTTATTCTGGATGTATATAAAATGTCTCCATGTATAAAGCACTTTGACAGCCATTATATCATGTGATTCTCTCAACAGCCCTGTGAAGTTGGCTGGCGAGGAAGTGCTATTTTTCCCATTTCCCAGATGAAGTGGTTGAGGCTCCAAATACTTTCATGCCTTGCCATAGAACAATGCACTCCTTAAAAGCTGAGACAGAAAGTCTGACCAGTTTTATCCAACTCCCATAATTCTCCTTCCCTACACAATCTAGCAGACTAGCCACAAACTGGAAATGAAAGGTGACCAGTTATTTAAAATACAGGAGACTAATTAATAGACTACCTTTACTGTCCAATTTAAACTTTATTTTGGTATGAAGAAACAATATTATTTAGGAATATTAAAGATGAAAACGTTTTTCTTCATCAATCTGGGTCTTTTCCAAGGAATTTAGTGAAATTGCTGCTGGAAAAGACAGTAAACAACTCAGAATGTAAACATGCCAATCACACCTTCGTGTATAGCCACGGTCATTGAACTTCAGAATCATAGTTCCTTGTCTGGTTAATTAACATGATTTTTAAAATATTTAATATGGAAGGATATTTGGGGGAAGAAAAATGAAATGAACCTAAGATTGACTGGAATTTACAAGCTCATTTAAAGAAAAGTCTCAACGATGATTTTTTTTTTTTCTTACAAATGTAATACCTCCCCAGATGGCAGTCTTTGTAGTTTGTGGCTCTGATTCAAAAGGCATATTAACCGCCACTCCGCTGCTGCATCAAGCTTTTACAGGCCTCCCTACAGAATGGGTTCAGCAGTAATTAAAATAACACCCTTCCTCAGGGTGAAGTTACACTTGAAGAGTTCAGGGATGTTTTTCTTTCCCTCCTTTGGGTAAATTCCTTTCCCCTCCCCCTCCCAAAAATATGAGAAAAAGAGGAGAGCGGAGAAAGCAGAGAGAAAGATGGAGGGGGTGGAGAGAGGAGCTCAAAATAGCACCCCAGAGCCCCGGGGCCCAGGAGCTGCATTAAAACTTGAGCATGTCTGTCCTTCCCTACCAGACACGGATAGACAAACAGGTTAAAAAAGAAAAAAAGAAAGGCAAGGAGGAAAAATATCATTTACTCACTGTAGCAGCAGGAAATCAAGGAAAGAAAATAAACAGGGCTTGAATTGTGGGCCTTTAACCTGCTAGTCAGACAGTTGGATCCTGTGTGTGTTTGTGTGCTGGTGAACGGCGCAGGGGAGGTGGAGGGACGAGGTTTGTGGGATTCTCGGGACTCCCACAGCTACCAGGCCAGCTGTCCAAACACGCGCGGGCTTTGTTAAGGTACAGTGGGCAGCAGGCTGAGACTGCGGAGCTATCTGCCCTCTAAATCCCTCGCAGAAGCTCCGCTGGAGGGCAAGCCAGCAGTTAGGCGGAAAGGTTTTCTCCAGCCAGAGCTGGCCAGTGGTCCCTTCCCTCTCCGCTCTCTCTTTCTCTCAATGGATGCTCTGCCTGGCGACTTGGAAAGGAGCACGTTTAGATGCAGAAATGAACGTCTTAACTAACTGCCACTTCCCTCTCAGCCAAACAAGAGAGGATAATGACTCAGAAGCTCCTCCTGCGTGGCTTTACAGCGTGGGGCAAGTGTTCCACAATTATGAGCCATAGCTTTAGTCAGAGCAATGGAACTTTCTGTTATTCTTTTAAAAAAAAAAATTTTTTTTTTCAAACCCAGCAAATGCATCACTTAAAGGTACCTTGAACTTAACGTATGCATTTTGTTAAGCAATTCAGACTCAAGGGATTTGCGTCCTGATCTCTTAACTCTGACACCTCTGGCTGTGCCCTCCTTTTGCTCTCAGCCTAATTCACATCAGATAACCTCAGCTTGGCACATTGTTTCTTGAATGTGAACAGTGCAGAGGTTCTAAATGGCTAACCCCAAGGAGGAACTTCCTAAGATTGTTTTTTTTCTTTTCTAAACATTTCTGAACTCTAAGTGACCTCTTTTTATGAAGCCTCCAAATGGCATCCAAACACCTTAAACATCATGAGGTTACTAAACTGTATAGACCATGAAAAAGCTGAAGAAAACAACCTCAAATACTAACAGGTGAAGCAGGCTAAATTTAAGTAGAAAATGGCTTTTGTAAACATTCAGAAAGCTAGAGACAGCTCCAAGTTTAAAATATTTGGAAGCCACTTAGGTCTTTGCAAAATCCTGGAGGCCACATTAAAAACAAAAAAGGCAAGGTACCGCAGAAAGCTGTGTACTGCATGCACGCGATTCTCCGACAACTTAGCGTTACATGATTCTGGTAACGAATAATAGTAAATGTTCAGACATAGGTATATAAAATAAAACTTGCATTTTCCTGAAATAAAATTCTCTGGCAGTCTCAAGATTTATTTTGATAAACATTTGCCGAGTCCCTACAGTACACTGAGCACCACGCTAAGGTGAAGGGTGGTGAGAGGTGAATCACTGCTCTCGCTGCCTCCCAACGTGCACTCAGAAACAGAAGATAAAGCAGACAGGCACACACAGAACTGTTTCATTCATGAAAAAGAGAGAAACGCACCAGAAAAATGAAAATGCAAAAACCATGAACATTCACAAGTGACAGGAGGGAATACAGATAGGAGAAGTCAATAAAAAAATATGCCTTAAACATTTTCATCTTTCCCAGGAATACCATAGGAAGAATTGTAAATAACTTCCATCATATTGAAATAATAAGATAAAGAAATAAGGATGACTTGTGGCTAAATAGTTGAAGACTAGGCAATAACTTCCATCATATTGAAATAATGATAAGCTAAAGAAATAGAGATGACTTGTGGCTAAATAATCAAGTGCTTTCCTAGTGGAAGAGGGCTAGCTCCACAAAGCAACCAAAGCAAAGGCAGACCCCTGCCTCCGGGCTGCTATGCAGAAGGCAGTGTCTGTTCATCTTTCTGACCCAGAGTCAGAGGTCAGAGTTTTAGATGACCTTTGGAACCCAGAAAAGTCTAGTAACATTCAATATTATGGGCTTTATCTAATTAAATTGATATAAAATTGGTAAAATTTATTTCAGTGTCATTTCTGTTGAGGTCTACAGACCAGTTTTCTAAGAATTCTCTTGGTCGCTCTACTATTCTAGGAAACAACAAGGAAACTTTCAATATATGAAGGGTTTAATAATAACACAAATAAAGAACATAGCAATTCGCACATTCATAAAGTAGACGATGTTGGTGATCACTGTTTGTGGTGGTTGTGGTTAGACCACAGTTTATCTAATGTTTCTTGCCTCGTTTCTGTGAACTCAGAAGGATAGAGCCAGTATATGTGCCAGGATCAAGGTAAATTCAGGAAAAACAAAAAATCATGGCACAAAGCCACAGAAGGTAAAGTCTAACTGATACGACAGTGACCTGAACTTTTGCCCTTCACGTAATAAAGTATCACCTCATCACCTCAATTGGTCATTCTTCAACATATCTAAATATCTCCCACTTTAAAAACCAATGATACTGGATACTGAGAAATCAGATACAAAATTATATCTGATTTAAGACATTTGTATGCTTAAATAAAAAATAAGAAGCATTTTTAGGTAAACAGTTAAAAAAAAAGAGGGAACCATATTTAAAACTACAAAATAGCAAAACTAAACATGATCTTCAGCAGAAAAATTATTGACCTGAGATTTAGGACACTTGTTTGCTCTACCAACCATCCAGAACAGCAATCTCTGCTTGCTTTATTCATCTGTAAATAAGGAAAAAAATATTTTCTCTTCCTGTCTTGTATGGATTTTAAAGTATTTTCAAACTAATTACAACATTTTTCTTACCATAATGACTTTGTTTTGTTTTGTTTTATTTGAGACAGGGTCTAACTTTGTCACATTCAGGAGAGTGCCATTGCATCACAGCTCACAGCAACCTCAACCTCACATTCTGGGCTTAAGCAATTCTCTTGCCTCAGCCTCCCAAGTAGCTGGGGCTACAGGTGCTCTCCACAATGCCTGGCTATTTTTAGAGACGAGGTCTCACTCTGGCTCAGGCTGGTTTTGAACCTGTGAGCTCAGGCAATCCACCCACCTCGGCCTCCCAAGTGCTAGGATTACAGGTCTGAGCCACTGTACCCCACAATAATGACTTTTATTAAAACAGCAATTAATTACTAAAATAATAATATGAAATGATAACATAAAATGATAGAACACATTGAAAGTCATCCATCTCTGATTAAATGTAATACTTTTAAAATTTTGTAACATTGACCATTTACATTCACCAGGCATGCTAAAATACCAAAGGTAAATTATTATCATTATTATAATTTTTTATTTTTTTCTTATGCAAAATTTTGTGACACATCACTACAGCTAACTATAGTAACTATTACAATTCTTTTTTAGTGTCCTTACCATATTTACTTTGCTCATTTTTTCCAACTAAGAAACCAAGTGTGAAAAAATTCTCTATTGAATTCTAAGCTTCCATCTTTTGTAATAGCAATACAAACTAGATAAATACTGCTTTGGATTATTTTTAAAGTCATAACTACAAGTTTATATATATATATATATATATGATAACTGAGAAGATGCTCCAGTACACCAATGAACATACTTTCAATGCAAGATGATATATAGGTAGTGGTTTTTTTGTTTGTTTTGTTTTGCTTTTGTTTGTTTATTTTTGAGACAGAATCTCGCTATGTAGTCCTTGGTAGAGTGCTATGGCATCACAACTCACAGCAACCTCAAACTCTTAGGCTTAAGTGTTCCTCTTGCTTCAGTCTCCCAACTAGCTGGGACTGCAGGCATCTACCACAACGCCAGGCTACTTTTCTGTTGCAAGTGTCATTGTTTGGCAGACCTTGGCTGGGTTCCAACCCGCCAGCTCTGGTGTATGTGGCTGGCACCCTAGCTGCTGAGCTATTGGCCCTGAGCCTGGGCAGAGGCTTTTAAAATCTCTGACCAGTAGAATATTTATGTCTTAAGATAGCATTTTAAAATGTAGTATATTTCAGATTTTAGAAAATATTTTGCATAATTTTATTTGGCTAGTCTCAGTTTTGATATTAGCCTACAATAATTCTCTTAATTTCAAAACATAAAATTAATTAATAAAGATGATTATCACATTTTCTATTATATCTATTTTCTTCGAACTATACACTTTCATATACAAATCTATTTACATATGTATTCAAATGGCAGACTAAAAATACATGTACTAAATTATAGTTTGAGAAGAGAGGATCTAATATTTCTTGAGTGACTGTCTTTCTTGAGTGTGCTATTGAAAGACAACACGAGACACCATGCATGTCCCTGAAGCCTTACCCAATCATGGGAAGTAGGTACACTGGCTATCTGTTCATTCCATCAATCTACCAAACTTGTGACTTTGCATTTATACTCTAAGAATGTGCCTCTGGGGCCCTGCTTTGATCAGACCAAATCTGCTTTTATTTATTTCTTTATGTGGCCATGCAAGATTTCATTTGAAGAGAGATTTTCATGGCTATCAAGAGTTAGAAAACTACTGTTCTATACTACAGAGCCTCTCAAGCACCTGGGATTGGTCTTTTTCAATTCTGTAGGTTTATGATCAAAAAGAGGGAACTCACCACTGGAAATTCATAATGGCCACCTTTGCAGGGGGAGGGCACTTTTTGATGAAGTTATGAATTTGCTTGATTTGGAAAACTTAACTTTGTAATATGATCTACTTAAAACTTTATGGTAAACAATGCAGCTAATCTCCATGTCTCCAGGAGACCTTTGACCTGTACTGTCAATGAAAATGGAAAGAATAAAATGCTTGCATTTAAAAATCCACTTGGCTTCCTCTCCAGAATTCATAACCCCAGTCTAAACACAAGAAAACATCAGATACACCCAAGTGAGGAACATTCTACAAAATAATCTGACCAGAACTTCTCAAAACTGGCAAGGTCATCAAAAGAAGGAAGGTCTGAGAAATTGTCACAATTGGGTAGAGCCTAAGAAAACAATGGCTCCTAGTTGTGATGTGGAATTCTGCAGAGGACCCTCGAAGAGGAGAAGGATGTCACATACAAGCTAAGAAAATTTCAACAAAGTGTGAATTTCAATTAATATCAATACCAATTCATTAATTTTAACAAAAGAACTAAACTGCATGAGATAATAATAGGCCAATTTGTGTGGGGATTATATGGAAACTCTCTGCACTATTTTTCTATAACTCTAAAGCTATTTCTAGATAAAAACTTAATTTTTAAATTGACAAACGTGCTGGATGATGAATGTATCTTTTTAAAAATTTTGATTAATTAGGATGCTGTGATAGCTATGTGCAGTTTTGATAAATCAGAAGGAGAAATGCTGATGTTGAAAGGGATGATCCATAAATTATATTTCGTTTCTGAGTCATTTGCTGATGCCTCATTTCACCTGTATTAACAGAGACATAAAGGATATTACAAATTGAAATATTTTTTTCAAATTGAAATATTTTAATTACCCCAAATAATAATTCATTGAGTAAATTACTTGCATTTGATTAAAACACATTTGGCACTAAGGAGAAACACCTTAAACAATACTTCTCAAAACAATATTTCTATGTAAAAAAGTAGTGAAATAAGAAATGTAAATATAATGACCATAAAGAGTAGCTGTTACATATGACTAAAATATTTTGCCTTTGAAGCTGACAGAGAGAAACAGTATCATTAACTTTACCCAAGGTATAAAGACTAAATTATTTTCTTATCACATGTGTCCTTAGAATACTCAAACAACTATTCAGCATAAGATAGCCCCATCTTTCAAAATAGCAATCTAACACCAGAAATGGGGGGGATCTAAATATTCATAAAGTGCCCCTAATGAAGGAATCATTTTGTTTTTTCTTGGACCTGCACAATAGAATTTATTTATTCGGTACAAAAGTGGGAAGGTCACTTTGTAAATTTGCTTGGGAGCTGAAACTAAATTTATTTATACCATTGAACAGACTCAATCCTAGAAGGAGATATCAGACCCCCTTTGGATTATTTTCTGGCTTTTAGACAAACTGTATTTAATATGTTAAGAGAAAAAAAAAAAAAAACCTCTATTCTTTCCTAAAGATGTCCCAGGTTGACAACTCACTCTTTCTTGGAAGCTTTATCAACCTCAGAATGTCACTTCCTTACATCTAACCAATGTCCTTTTTTAAAAATTCATACCCTCTTCATCTTGTGTGGTTCTCTACTGACAGAGAGCTCAGTGATTGTCACTTCTCTGTCTCAACAAGAAAACAAAACCAAAAAAGAAAAGAAAAACTTTTTTTAAGCCTTAGCACATAAGAGCTGTTAATCTTAAATTGCTCATTATGTCAACTTAAGGTCAAACCATGTTAAAGGTACTATAGAACACCAAGGTAGCATAAGCTGTAGGGCAAAGATAAAATCAGTACCACTGCACCAGCATTATGCACATAGTTATTTATGTATTAGAATACCCTGAATTGCCCCATCTTACAGAATTAACTCATTACTTTGGTGAAAGTGTCCTCCATCTTGACCTGCCTTTGAAGTGGCAGTGACTAGCATCTCTTCTCAATGAGTGCAGAATTTGAAGTACTTAATGTTCCCTCTGCATTGTCAATAAACATAATAGTGAGCAATGGCAGATAGAGCAAAAAAGACATCTAAAATTTAGCTTCTCTTGACAGAGAAAAGAATGTCCCTTCATAGATCTGGCAGCGCGTGTGAGTTTGCAGGTGGAGGACTGTGAAAGGAGGAGCCAGAAGGATGCATGAGAAAGGTGAATTAAAACAAAACTAACATCTTTTTTCTTTAAAAAGCAAATCATAAGAAACTAGAAAAATGCCATAACAGAAAGAACAAAGCCTGAATGAGTATCCATTTATCAAGGGGAACAAACACAATTCTTTTCCTTTGACCTTCAGGGAAGGACGGTCCTTATTTTTGCCTGTTCAGGTCCTTCCACACTGTCTTTAGCCATCCTCTCTAACTCAGCTGTGCACAACCCTTCACTCTGTTAAATGAAAGGAAGCATCCCGACTCTCAGACATGATGAGCACGCTTTAGAAAGGTGCTGTAGAGCAGCAGATAATAGTGCTCTTATGCAAACATATATTCACATTGTTCAGGGCCAGGTTCATGTATAAAAGATGATGTTTTTCTCATGGAATTTGGGCTGCTCCCAGCCATTCACAGTGTTTAAAGTTCTCACTGAGAGCCATCAGCCCAACTCAACTCATCATACTCTTGCACCTTGATGTTTCCCCATGACCGGGCTGCCCAAACAAAAAGACACATCCAAATGATGCGTGTGCATGTGTGAAAGGTAAACTCATAAAGACTATCTGAAAGTAGAATAAAAAGTATATCTGCTTACATTTCTATATTCATCTAGAATGTATTTGTGCATAAGAACATACATATATATCTGTTTTCATCCCTTTAGCAAACGCCGTGGTTTTACTCATCCAAAACGCTTACGCTTTCTTCTCCTTCCTATTTGTTGGACTACTCCAAGTTTTTCCCAGGTATTCACTCCCCTGGAAAGTTGTCCTGCCCTTAGAAATGGATACAGATGGCTCGGCGCCTGTGGCTCAATCGGCTAAGGCGCCAGCCACGTACACCTAAGGTGGCGGGTTCGAATCCCCAGCCCGGGCCCGCCAAACAACAATGATGGCTGCAACCAAAAAATGGCCGGGCGTTGTGGCGGGCGCC